>APFE031031666.1:163030-187424 GCA_000404065.3 Pinus taeda | reverse complement strand
CATTCGGTCTTTGTAATGCCCCATCTACTTTTCAGAGCCTTATGAACCATCTTCTCAAACCATATCTCAGGAAATTCGTTCTTGTCTTCTTCGATGACATCCTCATTTATAGTTGCACTTGGGCCGCACATCTTCAGCGTGTAGATCTACTCTTGCAACTACTTCGCAAGCATCAATTATTTGTTAAGATGTCCAAGTGTTCGTTTGGCATGGAAGAAGTTGAGTATTTGGGCCACCTTGTGGGGCGTGCAGGTGTCAAGGTGGACCCCAAAAAGATCCAGGCAATGCAGGATTTGGCCTCAACCTAAGACCTTAAAGAGCCTGAGAGGATTTTTGGGTCTCACAAGCTATTATCGCAAATTCGTCCGCAATTATGGTTGCATAGCGAAGCCCCTCACGCAACTCCTGAAGAAAAATTCATTCTTCTGGAATGAGGATGCACAGCAGGCATTTACAGCTCTCAAAAATGCCATGTGTTCCACTCCAGTCTTAGCACTACCGGATTTCACCAAATCTTTTGTCATTGAATGTGATGCTTCAGGTACAGGTATTGGGGCAGTCTTAATGCCGGAAGGTCGACCTTTGGCCTTCACAAGCCAACAATTAAGTGGGAAGAATCTGGGTCAATCTACCTATGAGAAGGAAATGATGGCCATCTTACATGCAGTAGAGACATGGCGTCCTTACTTACTAGGGCGACATTTCCAAATCCGCACAGACCATTACAGTCTTAAATATTTTTTGGAGCAACGCCTGTCCTCCCCACAACAAAATAAATGGCTCGCCAAAATGTTGGGATATGATTATGAGATCGCTTACAAAAAAGGGCAAGAAAATAGTGTAGCAGATGCATTATCTCGCCAATTTAGGGAAGAAAGTACCCTGCTAGCAATTTCCCTTCCCATTCCAGAATGGATTGAAGAGGCTCGCAGGGAATGGTTTTCACATCCCGGGCTCTCCCAACTCATTTCTCAATTACAGGCAGATCCAAATCCCACCAAGGGCTACTCGTGGCAAAATGAGATTCTTCGCTACAGGGACAGAGTCGTAATATCACCAACATCCAGCCTCAAAAGTCACATTTTGGCATAATTGTATTCATCCCCCCTTGCAGGACATTCAGGCTTTCAGAAGACGTATGCTCGCACCAGAAGATCATTTTTTTGGACAGGCATGAAAAAGGACATCCTTACTGTTGTAGCAGAATGCGATGTCTGTCAACGCCACAAAGGGGAGACCGTCAAAGCACCAGGCACATTACAACCATTGCCCATCCCGGCATCAATATGGACGGACGTTTCTATGGATTTCATTACAGGTCTTCCAAAGTCCGGAAACAAGTCAGTCATCATGGTGGTTGTGGACAGACTTTCGAAGTACGCTCATTTCTGCGCCCTACCCCATCCGTTTACACCGACTTTGGTCGCTCAATCTTTCATGGATCAGATCTTCAAATTGCATGGCATGCCCACTTCTATTGTGTCTGATCATGATCCGATCTTCACCAGTAACTTTTGGCAGGAACTCTTCAGGCTACAAGGCACCCAACTAAAACTCAGCGCTTCCTATCATCCACAAACAGATGGTCAAACTGAAGTCGTCAACAAATGTCTGGAAACCTACCTTAGGTGTTTCACTTCAGAAAAGCAACATCTTTGGGTACAGTGGTTACCTCTGGTTGAATGGTGGTATAACACCAACTATCATGCCACCACCAAAATGACTCCCTATGAAGCAGTATATGGTCAACTCCCTCCTTCCCCTACTTCTTATATCAAGGGATGCTCAAAGGTACAAGTAGTGGATCAACTCCTACAAGACCGTTCAACCATGCTCGCCATCTTAGAGAGAATCTTCATCAAGCTCAAAACCGCATGAAGCAACAGGTAGACCAACATGGCTCAGAGTGCCAATTTCAAGAAGGGGATCAGGGATTTTTGAGGCTGCAACCATATAAGCAAACATCACTCAAAGACAAGGGTTGTCAGAAACTATCTCCAAAATTCTACGAATCATATCAAGTACTTAAGCACATTGGAGAAGTAGCATACAAGTTGGCTTTGCCGCCTACTGCAAAAATCCATCAAGTTTTCCATGTCTCATGCCTCAAGAAAGTGATTGGGAACAATTGCAGAATTCAAACCAATCTACCTGAATTGGACAACGAAGGGTCAATCTGGCTCCAACCTGAACAGGTCCTGGACACACGAGAACGGCCCCTGCGTGGTCGAGTGATTAGGGAAGTCCTCGTCAAGTGGAAAGACACCTCTCCGGAAGATGCAACTTGGGAACTAGCCACTATTCTTCAGCAGTTTCCGCAACTTCAGCCTTGAGGACAAGGCTATTCTTAAGTGGAAGGGCATGTTAGGGTCCCACCCTAACCCCCTTATTTATGTAGTGGGATCACGTCATAATAAAGAGTCAATAAAGCCCATATTAATAATTGTAAGTGGTTAACCCGCTATTAATGACGGGACCACAGTTAGTTGCAAATGGGCCTAGTACTAGATAGATGGTATTAATAAAACCCATGGTATTGATCCATGGTATTGCATGTATGAGTCATATATAAAGGATAGAGACTCCCTGTGAGGAGAGTCATGTCTTATTTCTGAATCGAGCTCTGCTCTATTGGAGGTTGCCCCCTCGAAGAGGCCAGTGAACATTGCTTTCTGAATAATAAAATATTTGTTGTTGACTCTCACTATTCTATGTTCTGGGTATTTTCTTCGCATATTCTGTATTTGGGTATCTTTTGCAGGTTAAAAGCATAACAGTGTCTAAGACCTACTCAAATAGCTCTCTAAAGAGCTTCCTCAACCAAACTGCTTCGCAGCTAGCCATGCTAGCGACAATGTACTCTACCTTTGCAGTACGCAGTGCTACAAACTTCTACTTCCAGCTCATCCAATATATCATGGCAGATCGAAGGCTAAAACAACATCCAAACGTACTCTTTCAGTCGACAATATTTCCTGCTCAATCAGCATCGATGTATCCATGAAGTCGAACATCTCTAGCATAATATCTCAGACCAAGTGTGATTGTCCCATGCAAATATCTCAAAATGTGCTTGGCGGCGACCCAATGTCCATGGAGATGCTCGGTCATAAATTGACTCAACGTGTTCAGTGCATAGCATATATCTGGACAGGTATTCACTAAGAACATCAAAGCCCCAATCAATTGTCTATACTAGGATGGATTTGCCAGTTTGGGTCCTGCAGCCTCTCGACATAACTTCTTGAAGTTCATTTCCATCAGTGTGGGTAGGGACTTAAATTTCGTCATTCTAATATCTCCAACAGCTTCACAACATATTTTCCTTGTGAAAGTAAAATTTCACGGGGCCTTTGCCACACCTCAAGGCCTAGAAAGTAGGGCATGAATCCAAGGTCCTTCATCTCGAATTCCGAGGCTAGCTCCCTCTTACACTCTATCATCAGGAGCTCACTACCTGTCAAGAATAGATCGTCAACATATAAAACCAAAATCAATAGCATACCTTGGACTACCTTGAAGTAGAGGTTGGGATCGACATTGCTTCTTGTGAATCCCAGCTTCACCAAATAGCTGTCTATGCAAGTGTACCATGCTCTGGGGACTTGCTTCAAGCCATACAATGCCTTCTTCAACCTGCAAACATGTGTCTTTCGATCCTCTACTTCAAATCCTTGTGGTTGTTCAACGTACACTTCTTCCTGTAATATGCCATGGACGAGCTAAACATCTTCGACCCTATATCGAGCAATGGATGATATAGGGGAGCACATCTCAACCCATCCTATTGCCTACCGATCTTTCCATTAATGACCTTCAAGGGTCATGTGGTAGAACAACTACATCATAATCCGAGCTTGGGCTAGATACCCGACTTACCAACAAGTACGGATCACATGCCCCAAGCCTCCTTAACCCGTTGGCCAAACGGGGAGGGACAATCCAAACAAGCCTGCCTTGTGGTTATGATGCCAACTAGGTATACTCTGCAAAGACCAAGATAAGAGAGCGACATCTCCAACCCTATGGGTAACAGATAGGGGTAATGCCCTATTGTCCAAAGATCCCTCAACCCCAAGGAACCCTCTATCTCAATTCCACACCCTAGGAGCTCAAACAGAGGGGAAGAGTTGGCTCAATGTCCTCAATTAGTGATGCCCCTTATCGGAAAGGGTCATATTTGCCAAGCCAAGTTGCTCTTTGAAGACCAAGAACTGCCCTTTCGACAAAGTCTTGGTGAGGATATCGGCAATCTGCTCATTCGTTGATATGTGATAGAGTCTAACGGCTTCTCTCTACACCATGTATCGAATGAAGTGATATTGAATCTCTATGTGCTTGGACTTGTCATGAAATACGAGATTCTTTGCAAGATGGAACCCACTCTTGTTGTCGCAATATATCACTATAGTGTCTAGGACCTACTCAAATATCTCTCTAAAGAGCTTCCTCAACCAAACTGCTACACAGCTAAACATGCTAGCAGCAATGTACTCTGCCTTTGAATTACTCAATGCTACAGACTTCTACTTCTAGCTCATCCAATATATCATGGCAGATCCAAGGCTAAAACAACATCAAGACGTACTCTTCCTGTCGACAACATTTCCTGCTCAATCAGCATCCATGTATCCATGAAGTCGAACATCTCTATCATAATATCTCAGACCAAGTGTGATCGTCCCATGCAAATATCTCAAAATGTGCTTGGCGCTGATCCAATGCCCATGGAGAGGCTCGGTCATAAATTGACTCAACGTGTTCACTGCATAGCATATATCTGGATGGGTCTTCACTAAGAACATCAAAGCCCCAATCAATTGTCTATACTAGGATGGCTTCGCCAGATCGAGTCCTGTAGCCTCTCCAAATAACTTCTTGAAGTTCATTTCCATTAGTGTGGGTAGGGACTTAAATTTAGTCATTCCAAATCTTTCCAACTGCTTCCCAACATATTCTCCTTGTGAAAGGAAAATCCAATGGGGCCTTTGCCACACCTCAAGGCCTAGAAAGTAGTGCATGAGTCCAAGGTCCTTCATCTCGAATTTAGAGGCTAGCTCCCTCTTACCTTGGACTGCCTTAAAGTAAAGGTTGGGATCGACATTGCTTCTTGTGAATCCCATCTTCACCAAATAACTATCTATGCAGGTGTACCATGCTCTGGGGGCTTGCTTCAAACCATACAATGCCTTATTCAACCTGCAAACATGTGTCTTTCGATCCTCTACTTCACATCCTTGTGGTTGTTCAACGTGCACTTCTTCCTATAACATGCCATGGAGGAATGCAGTTTTCACATCCAACTGATGAAGGGTCCCATCCTTGATTTGTAACAAGGGCAACTATCGAATGAATAGTTGTATATTGAGCCACAAGTGCAAATATATCATCATAAGCTTCTCCTCTTTATGGGAGAATCCTCGAGCCACGAACCTTGCCTTGTATTTCTCAATGCTACCGTCAACTCCATGCCTGATCTTGAATAGCTACTTTGAAGTCACCACAGATTTCCCCTTTAGTCTCAACACAACATCCCATATGTCATTCTTCATAATTGATTCATATTCTTCGGCGATAGCATCCTTCCAAACTTGTTCTTTCATGGCTTCTTCAAAGGTGGGAGGTTCGGCTTGAATCATAGTGCTCATGGCTGCAACATATCCCTAGTGTCTACATGGCTTCTTTTGGAAACACTGAGACGGGGAAGGGGGGGTGAATCAGTGTTTCTTTTGCAATTGCTATTAACACAAGTAAAGATTTTTCACAATTTATCAACTAGAAGATAGGAAACAACAAATATTTTTTATTAACAATAGTGTTGAGCACACTAATCCTCTAACAAAATGATGAGAGGCTCCAACTTGTAAAATATTTCAAGGCTATAACCTTAAGCAACTTCCCAAGACTCCAATCTTGGTGAGGACACCAATCCTCTCAGTCAAGCACCAACTTGACAGATAGGATGCCAATCCTTCAAGTTCCAATAGTAAAAAATAGGTTTTCAGTGTATGTCTTCATAAGTCTGTCATTGTAAGTCTGTTTCTATGTTGTAAATGAGCTTTCACAAGTCAGCAAACTGTGCCACTATATTTCTCCATAGGTTTGCAAGTTATTCATTGTATTTCTTCACCAGTCAACAAGCTCTGAATACATTATTCCACGGGTTTGTGAAGGAGATTTTCACGAGTCCGCAAGGATGAAGAGAGATGACACCAATCACAATCAATAAGTTAGGATTAAATTTAGGGTTTTCATCAGGCTAGGGTTTCATCATCTACAATAATGACATCATTTTATTAACATCAATGACAACTTTGTCCAACAGCTTCTTGCTTTCTCTAAATGATCTTTGAACGGAACACATCTCTCATCATCCTGTAATGAGTCACAAAGCCAAAGCGGCCTCTTCCTGGTGGGAGGATCACATGGAGGATCTAGGGGATCCATGGGCTCCATGGGATCATCAACAACATTCGTCTAAGATTCGGGAAAGAAAGGACCATCTAAAATATCCATATCATCATTCTTCTCAACAGGAGGAGGCAAAGGAAGGTCCCTTGCTTTTCCAAGTGCGACATCTTCATTAAATGTAACATCCCTGCTAATTTCAACCTTCCTTTGACCAGGAATATATATTCTAAATGTTTTAGAATTTTCACAATGTCCAACAAACGTACCTTTTCTTCTCGTGGCTTCGAGCTTGTTTCTTTTGTCCTTCGACACGTGGAAGTATACAGGGCAACCAAAGATATAGAGATGGCCAACATTAGGCTTGACACCTGTGAACACTTCTTCGAGGATATTGTTGTCCAATGCTTGGTGAGGTACCCTGTTTTGAACATATATAGCAGCATTTATTTTTTTGCCCCAAAATAACTTTGGCAACTTTTGATCATGGAGCATGGCACAAGCAGCTTCTATAATGGATATGTTATTTCTTTCAGCCACTCCATTTTGTTCATCAGTATAGGGCACAATTTTCTCTTTCTTGATACCTTCCTTCTTGCAAAAATCAATGAACTCCTTTGATATGTACTCTCCACCATTATCAAACCTGAATATTTTGACTTTCTTTTGTGTTTGATTTTCGATCAAAGCTTTTAACTCCTTGAACATTTTGAAGGCTTCATCCTTGTGCTTTAGATAATATATCCATGTTTTTCTTGAGAAGTCATCAATGAAGGTGATGTAGTAGAGATGGTCACCAACAGAATGCACAAGCATCGGACCACATATGTCGGAATGAATGAGATGATGTCATTTGTCTTGTTCTTGCTATAGGGGAATGCTCCCCTTGTCTTCTTTCCATTGGCACAACCTAGACATACTCCACCATGTTGGGCTTGAACCTTGGGAATCCTAGAGACCAATTTCTCTAATTTTGGAAGGGTGTCATAACACAAATGGGCCACTAATCAGTGCCATAGCTCACTTAGATGATTAGTATTATGGACCAATGCTAAAAGTGGTCTTCAAGTGGCTCTACAAAGTCACTATCTTGATCCCAATGTGAATGCATCTCTCATAGGTGATTCAACAAGCCAAGTAAGAACCTTTCCCTTGATGAAGTCAACCCTCATCCCTTTGTCTTCCAAAGTGGATATTGATATCAAATCCTTCTTCAATCCCGGCACTTACATCACATCATGGAGCAAAATAGATTCCCGGGAATTCAAATGAAATTTGACGATTCCAAAACTTTTGACCAGATGAGTAGAGTTGTCTCCAATAATAATTTTCAAATTTGACTCCCTCGCTACCAAATTAGAGAGAACTTCCTTATAACCAGAGAAGTGATGACTAGCCACACTATCAACCAACCAACTATCCCACGAATCCATAGGAGATGAACTAGTAAGGGCAAAAATAAGAATATATTCAGATTGATTTGCAACATTACTTTCATACCTGGAGAATCTCGACTTCTTTTGTGGACGATGATCTTCTTCATGATCACTTGGAGCATCTCTTCTTCTTCTTTCGTCTCTTCCATTGCGATCATTCCTTCAATCATCTCTTCTTCTTTGATCATTGAACCTGTTGTGGTTGCTTCTAGTATTGTAGCGTGTTCCGTTGTTCTTCTCGAAGCAATCTCGAGCAAAGGGGTCTTTCTTATGACAATTGTAGCATTCAATGTGCAGTGATTCCTTCCTTCTATTTGAATTTCGAGGAGGCTTTCTTAGACGACCTCCTTTTCCTTTCTTCTTATTCTTGTCATGAGTGGTGAATGCAACAAGCTCCGCTTCATGCTTTTGAATCCTTCCTCTTGATATCATCCTTGATTCTTCTTGAGTGAGCTTTCCAACAATTTCATCAAATGACAGGAGGATATTGTTGTTGCTTATAGTCGTAACAAAGGTTTCCCAAACAGGCGGGAGACCTCTTATGGTCACAATCACCAATTCCCTGTCAGGCACAGATACCCCTACTCTTTGCAATTGATCTCTAGGACGAGATATCCTCATTATGTAGGATTGCACAAACTCTCCTTTATTCATCTCCGTGCCTTTGGGTTGATCTTTCAAGGAGATGATTTCATTCAAATTGTTGACTCCATACATGCTAGCTATCTTATCATACATGTCCTTAGACTTCCTCAAATTTCCAACATATGCCAGTGAATTATTTTGTAAACCATTAGCTATAATTTGTTTTGCTTTTAACTCACCTTTCTTGTATTTGTTCTTGGCGAAAGCGGAAGCATTCTCTAGAGGCTCAGGTATTTTTCCTTGAATATATTCCAAAACATCATTGTTATCAACGATGATCTCCAACCTGACTTTCCATTCAACAAAATACAATACAATACAATGTTCAACCCACTACAATACAATGTTCAGCAAAATGAGCCCAATATAATACAATGTTCAGCAAAATAACCCAATAACATTCAAAAATATGTTTCCAACAACAATATATATCAGAGACAACTTTTCCTATCTGCAGTCAATTGTGGTCAACGATCAAATTTTAGTCCAACTTTCCAATCGCATGAGGAGTGGTGCAAGCAACTGAGAGTTTCCAGTCAATCCCTTGAGCCTCCGAGCCAGTGATAGCAACCAAATTTATCCTTTGGCAAGCCAACAACTATAGCCCAAAACCCTAGAAACAGATGTGAGCTTTGGACCCTATAATTTCGAACCTTTGTGAACTTCTTTCGTCAACCCAGCCTCAAACCTATGTGAACCAATCAATTAAGAAGAGAAGAAGTGCTTGGTGATGTCCAAATGAGCTTTAGGTCACTTGCATATCTATAGGCTTCCAAGGGTGACCAATTTACCATTAGGGATGACTTGTCCAAATGTGCATATGTGAGCTTTTCTTCATAAATACACTTTTCCCTTGTCCAAATTTGATGATCTTTAGGTCAATTTTGGTCCTCTCAAAAATAGGAATTCAATGCAATCATCATCTCCATCAAATGAGCTCTCCAAAGTGGAATTTGACCCTAGTTGCCAATTTTAACATGATTTGAAAAAAAGAAACACTATTATCTCAATTGCTTTAGTTCCAAGCTAATTACTAAGATGACACCCCTTTAACATGCACCTAGCCATCTCCATAATTTATCTACTCTTCCTCTCTTCCTCTCTGCTACCCCATTTTGTTGAAGTGTTTTGGCCACAAATGTTTGTTTTTGAATACCATGATTAATCAAAAAATGCATTTGATTAATACTCACCTTCTTTATCACTCCAAAATGCATTAACATGCTAACCACTTTCATTTTCAATCCCAAGAGATTAGGTTTTCATTGGACCACAAACATCAATATCAAATAATTGAAATACCTAATTTGCCCTAGTTTTGTTGTTATCGAATTTGAATCAATGTTGCTTCCCCACAAGACATGCTTCACATATGCCTTTATTTTCTTCAATGTTCAGCGATTCGTTTGCTAGATTATGTTTATCAAGCAACTTCAAATAAAAGTAATTATGATAAACATATCATTCATACCACAATTGATTTTCTTAAGCAAAGCATGTCAAGAAGGCTTATTCCTTTAGAATTCCATCAAACCTATACATATCATTACATCACAATCCTTTGTCAATAATATTGCTACAATCTTTAATCAAACATTGTTTCATATTAAACACAACAATATAGTTTCCATCAATAACTTTACTAATTGCAAGCAAGTTGGTCTTTAAGCTAGAAACAAAGAATACATTCTATATATTTTTATGCAATCTCCAAAACCTCTCATGGGTACAGCACCTCTTCCTTGTACCTCATGAGTACCATCATCACCAAGAATAATGATCATCTTATCACAGGGAGCAAAAATTGCTTGCTTTGGTGGCTCCTAAACCAAGGTACCAATTTCCAAACACATCAAGAAGTAGAGATGTAAATGTGAGAAGCCACAAACGAATAATCAGTGGCAAGTTCTTGTGGAACAACTATATTATTTTCTACAAAATGACTTTGATGGCTACCCCCTCTACTTCTATCTCATGTCTTTGTTTAAGATAACACTTTTCTTCATTTGATTATACTCACTACAATAATTACAATGCTTCGACCTTTGAGGAGTACCTATTTGATTGGAAGAATTTGGCCTACAATTTTGATTTTGATGCCAATTATATCTTCCTTCTCAAAGACCTTTGTCACAACCTTTCCCTCTTGTTTTTTCATAAAAGCTTGATGCAATGCAAGTTTATTTTTCTCGAATCTTTGCTCCTCTTGGATTAGTAAGCCTACAACATCCTAAAATATGGGAGTTTCATTTAGGGAAAAGATACAAAATCAAGTTACAAAATATTAATACTCATTTGATAGGCTATTAAATAGAATGGTGATGAATTCCTTATCCTTAATGTCTAAGTATCACTAATAATTCAGTTTTCAATTCCTGCAACTTTTGATGTTGATACTCATTTGTTAGGCTATTAAATAGAATGGTATAGAATTCCTTATCCTTAATGTCTGAGTATCACTAATAATCCATTTTTCAATCCCTGTAACTTTTGAATATGATCTCCAATGGAATTTAATGTTACCTTATTCAAACTAGCTAATTTGTTTCTCAACAATAAAATTCAAAGTTCATTTTAAACTTCATACAAATTCTTTAACTTTGTCCAAACCTCAAGAACAATGATAATACCATGAATGTGAGGAAGAGTATTATCCTCCAAAGCAAAGGTTAAAAATAATACATTTTTATTTTTCTTCTTATAATCATCAATCAAGGGATCTTGCTTTTGGAGTTGTGCACATAACGATTTCCCAAAACTCGTGATAAAACAATTTGTTCCACTTTGTTTCCAGGGAACAAAAAAATACCATTTTTCCCTTATGCTTTAAAAGACTTGTAACTCCAAAAAAACTGATTTAAAAAACTCATTACTCCTTTAAAAAATCTGATTGATATGGGTAATAAAATAACCTTTTGCCATCATCTGTGCACCACCTTCTACCATAGATCTTTTTATTACAAATGTTGTCTATACAAATTCAAGCCACCTTAGAATTCATTGACTTGATTGGGACACCGTACAATTCTTGAGCCATTGAACGGTTCTATAACTGGCAGCCATTGTACGATTTTGACAAAGTTGTGCAATTCTTCATTGAGCAGTCCATACGAATTGTTGTGCCACTATTCTACAACTGCAAATTTACCGAGCTACAGTCCAGTTACTTCAGATGCCAAATTTAATTCACCATAGAGTTTATCAGAATCACCATAAAAATTTTGATTCTGAAAATTTTTAAAATTATAATTAAGTTTGTAGCCATGTTGTGCAGATTTAAACCTACCATACAATTGATCGAAGTCACCATATGAATTTCGCTTCTAAAATTTCTAAAAATTTAATTAAATCATCGTGTGGATTCAATGTAGCCAGTCATACAATCTTTTCACTGTACAGATTCCTTAGTTGTTGGTCCATATGCCTTTCTACTTATCAGTAATATGTTGTGTCAACAATCACATTGATCAATTTCTTCCTCTTGGTACAGATAGCAATTTCTTCCAGGTTGTCCGTATAAATTCTTCTTTGACTCTGCAATTTTGTTTCTCTTTTCTCCAAATTCTCTCGCATGCCAATCTTGGAATTGACACAATACTTTGATGTTAAATAGGCCACAATCGCCACCACTCTGGTCCCATGTGCTATGGAGAAGATTCGAGAGATAAGCAAGAGAATCTGAGTGAGAGATGTATTATATCAATTTGTGTAAGATTACATAAGATGGTGTTGTATATATATTATATATCTAGCAAATTCTGCTAGTCCCATTAGGATCCACTCATCTAATTCCATAATCATATTTAACATAACTGTTATATATTACATACAGACTTGAATTAATAATGAAATCATCATTACAACATCTAATACTTTGAATATCAGATTTTGAACTTCAAATAGTGTCCTTTGCAAATGTAATTTTGTTCTCTACTATAGTATCATTATTGTTTACATCATTCATATATATTTCTAGTGTACCTCTGTCACATCCCCACCTAAATCATGTGAAGTAGCCTCCCCTCATACTAGCTCCTACAACAGGCACCAATAACTTAGATACTTTTATTACAGCCTGTGTAAACAAGCACCATTACAACCTAACAACAAAGCATATAAAAAACGCTATGCCCTGTCTCCCACAAAATCTGAAATTTCAAAACACTCATCTTGGCCCAGAAAGTGTAATATTAATACTAGATGCAGATTAATCATTAACCCAAGAGAACCTTAGATTTTCCGATTATTATAATAGGAATTGGGATAAGATTTGCCAAAATATCAACCAATACAGTGCATTTCAAGCATGCTGGAGAAGTGGACTCGTTCCATAACTGAGAAATATGCCCACTGCAATCTAGTTCATCTCAAGCATCCAAGAGAAGCATACCTATTCCATCCATGAGAAGTATGTCCCACGCAAGAGATGGGGATGTAAATTTCATTATTTTCCATCTTGAAGGTGGAAAAATAGAAGTGATATACCCCCAAAAAGTGCCATGCAAACTACTCCCATTAGACAAAGAGCATCAATGCTTGACGGAAGGGTATATCTTACTGGTCATGGATACATTTATAAATGACAATGTGTACAATTGAAAAGGTGTTCATACAATGGCAACCATGATTGTCACATTGGCACTATCACATTATATAGTATAAAGAAATGTACATCTCACATTTGGGTATGGTATTATTATTATATTAATTATTAATATAGAATTTATCAAGACATAGATTGATGATGCCTAATGCATGGCAGGCTTAAATATGTAATTGCACATCAATCACGTTAATCACTTATTGTTTGTGTATAACTAATTATTATCATCGTATTAAATTTAGGTATAGAAAGAAGAAGACTAGAACATGGCAGTCTTAAATATGTATTTGTGCATCAGTCATGGCCAATGAACTGTTGTCAAACACATTGCTACTCTGGTTGGTAAAATACCTTATTATTACACTATTCTGGTACATGGGTACCAAATTCTTGTTCGCATCAAAGGCATCTTAACAAAAAATGACAGAATCATGACTTGCTGGTGAGTATTAAAATATACAAGCAGGTTTACATTCTGATCTCCACAGAGGTTTAAATTTATGCATTCTTCCAATGTAATGCTTATAAGTTTGGAATTATTTTAGTAAAGATGTCAGCAAAACTATACATTCACTTAGGATAGCAGGTTCAGCAATGTGTATTGAAATAAAGATTTAATGCATCTGAGTTAAATGCACTGGTTGATGTAAGAACCAAAAGGACAGACTACCAAAACCATATCTAAAACCCTACAGGTTACAGGAGTTCTTAGAATTATTACAAGGTTGATTGAACAATGATCTTTGAAAACCTATCAGAAAACATTCTGAAGTATTATTGCACAGATATTTAAGTAACAAAGAAATCCTAAAATCTGACTACAATTCCTATAACTACCATAAGGATGTAACTGATATTCTCATAAGTAATCCTTGAATACAAGTCATATGAAGGTCTTTAAGTTTTATCACAGAGATATTTAACTAATGAAAAGGACTTCATATTTTAAAAAATTAGCACTCTGATAATGCAGAAGTCACAAAACTAATCCTGATATTACAGAAAGAATCTCACTAAAAAAAGAGCAGTCATCTTGCTAATAGCCTTTTCGATAAAATGTGACTTCTGATCATTAATCTAAGATGCTTGTAGAACAATGTATATATCATTGAAAAATGGATAGTTGAATTAATATACATTCGTACATCACCATCACCCAACTAAACTAACAAATATGGACAGAAATATATCAGATATAATAATCCCGAGACTTTAAAGCTGCATGGATCAAGAAAAAGAAGCAAAGAAAGCAGATTTCATGCACCCAATTGTTCTGGCAAAAGGAACAACCCCATGCACAACATCTAATAAGGGACTTTTTCATCCCTGGGGAATGAGTACATTAAAATTGATATCAAAACATACATAGCATAAGCATAGGTAATTGTTGATTATAACAACGGATTTCAGATGAGACCTCATTCCAACATGATACAATCTTTTGGGTGCCTTACAGATGTTTGCACAAAAGTAGCCTCTTATGCATCCACAAAGAAAGCTCCTTGCAGCTCTTTGTTACAGACTCAAGCTCACTTTTAGATAATTGAAAGATGCTCTGCAATCAAAGACAAAGGTAGTCATTATCTTACCATGAACAGGCATACGCCTACCCTGAAAATGCATTCCTTGATGTTGTAGATAGTGTTACCTTATCTGTACGAAACTTCTTCTGATGCCATTAATTCAAACCCTCACATATTTATCAACATATCCCTGCACAGGTAAGACCAATTATATCAATTACTTCTCCCAACAAGTGGTGTTAACCTTAACAACAATGGTTTGCTCTAATAAATCTAACCTGAACAAGCTTTGTGAGCTTCCGCTCAGATGATGCAACATACTGATCAATTCTCCCTCGTGACTTGGGAATTTGATGGTTTTGCATTGCACCTGCAACTTTATCAACTGCTTTTTTCACTATAGTTTTGAAAGCTTCTTTGCTCATGTGCCCTTCCCGCCATGAAGGTTTAAGTGCCTCTTTCACAAATTCTGCAAGTGCTGACCTGAAAAGCTTCATCGACCGACTATCTTTACTCTTCTTGCTCTTACTAGTTCCCTGCACTTGGTCAATTTCAATCTCCCCAACACCTCCAGCAGCTGCTTCTAGTGGAGGGTCAGGACTCCAGTTTTTCCCTTCTTCAAGCCCAGGGCTTCCATTTTCTACTGCACCTCCCTCTGCATCCATAGCTGCCACCACACCATTTTCAGCTTCAATTTCTTTAAAAGCAGAAGTTGCACCATCTTTATGTTTGTTGTTTTCTTCCACATCCAGAGGCCGTGAAACACCACCAATTCTGATCTTCCCAGGATTGAAGGGGCTATCATTTTCCAATTGAGGAGCCATGTTGGACTCAACCACTACCTTAGCATCATTATCCTTCTCTTTAGTAGAGCCAAGCAATCTCTTCAAGGATTCATTGGCTCCAGTAGAAGCAGGCTCAATACTATCATACAAAGGGTCATACTGGTCTCCAGGAGCAGAAACATCTCTGATTGACTGATGAGGCAACACCGTGCCTGCCATGGAAGACCCCCCTGGATGATTATATGGGTAAGATTGCCATTCTCCAGCAATAGAAGATGGATTTGAACTAAGAGATTTAATAAATGGCTGCATTCCGGGCCTAGAAATATTCGGTGGAGAAAGAGGCAGCATGGTAACCGGCCTTGACATATGGCTACCCTGCCCATTGCCAGAGAATTGCTGTAAATTGTATGGCTCCAAAGAGCTCTCTGAACGAACAGAGGCATGATATGAAAAATCAGTTGTTCTAGCGTTGAAAGTGCTTGCATTGAAATCTGGTTCTCGGGTCAATGAATTAGAAATAAATCCAGTCTTAGATTCTGGGTTGTGATCCAAACCAAATGAATTATTTAGACTTGACGGTGGATATCCACTGAAGTATCCTGGACGAGAATGATCAATAGTATTCGTCAAATTTAGACGTGATAAAGGTGGATTTCCTTGCAAATTATTCCTCTCCAGCAGAGAAATATTCCCTGAAATTGCTGAATGTGTAGAAGAAGGGTGTCTGACTAGATCATGCTGCTGTAGACTAGACAAATCTCTTGGAACAGAAGGGAAGTGTAAATCTTCTCTAGAGTAAGGCTTTGAAAGCAAGTTTTCTCTAGATTGCAAATCATCTTCTCTAAAACGAAGATCTTCTCTAGGTAAATGTTGACTGCGTAGGCCATCTTTAATAAATGAACTTGACATAAAACCATCCACCTGCATTTGTGAATGACTTCTTGATAGTGACTGTGCATGTGAATCCTCCCTTGAATGTGTATGAAATTCTTCCCGAGGAAGTAATGGAGCTCGTGAATCATCTCTAAACAGATCACGGAAATCACGCCTAAGTATCGGCTCAGTATGTAAACCTTCCCGAAGTGTAGTATGTAGGCGTAAATCATCCCGAACCAGTGGTGGAGAACGAAAATCTTGTCTAGGCAGGAGGTGACTCTGAAAATTATCCCTGTGCACATCTTCTCTGGTAAGTGACTGTGACTGGAAGCCTCCCACAGAGAAGGGTCGAGGTTGCAAGCTTTCAAAAGGTGATGGCCGAGCAGGAAAGCTTTCAATTGGCGATGGCCTCACAGAGAAGCTTTCCATTGGTGATGGCCTTGCAGAGAAGCCTTCCAGTGGTGGTGGCCGAGTTGAGAATGATTCCACTGGTGGTGGCCGAGCTGAAAATGTTTCCATTGGTCGTGGCCAAGCTGAGAATCCTTCCATTGGCAGTGGCCGACCTGAGAACCCTTCCATTGGCGATGGCCTAGCAGAGAACCCTTCCATTGGCAATGGCCTAGCTGAGAACCCTTCCATTGGCGGTGGCCTAGCTGAGAACCCTTCCATTGGCGGTGGCCTAGCTGAGAATCCTTCCATTGGCGGTGGCCTAGCTGAGAATCCTCCCATTGGCAGTGGCCTAGCTGAGAATCCTTCCATTGGTGGTGGCCTAGACTGAAATCCTTCCATCGGAATTGCCCTAGGTGGGAAACTCTCCATTGGCATGTGTCGGTGCCGGAAGTCTTTCCCTGGTAGGTTACGGTGCTGAAAGTCTTCACTTGACAGGTTATGGTGCCGAAAGTCTTCCCCTGGCAGGTTACGTTGCTGGAAATCTTCACCCAGCTGGGGCTGGGGCCGGTGCCGGAAGTCTTCCATTGGAGGGGGTCGAGAATGGTGATCTTCCATTGGAAAGGGCCGAGAATGCAAATCTTGCATTGAGAAGGGCCGAGATCGTAAGTCTTCCATCGGGGGAGGCCGTGATCGTAAGTCTTCCATTGGCAAAGAATTTGGCAATGGCAAACCTCTGAAGTCTTCCATAGGCGGGGGCTTTTGAAACATCTGGGACCGGAAATCTTCCAATGGCATTGTTGTTGTCGAGGGCTGAGATCTAAAATCTTCCACTTGTAGTGGTGGCTGTGATTTGAAATCCGCTCTGAAATTTTCCATATGCAGTGGCTGCAATCTGATATCGTTCATTGGCAAGGATTGTGGAGGAATTTCTTCCATCTTCAAAGGCTGTAGTGGCTGTGATCTGAAATCTTCAACATGAGGTGGCTGTGATCTGAAATCTTCAACATGAGGTGGCTGTGATCTGAAACCTTCAACTGGAGGAGGAGGAGGAGGAGGAAGAGGCAAAGAGGAGAAATTCTCTGTTGGCAAGGGATGTGCAGAAATTTCTTCCATTTTTGAAGGCTGCAAAGGCTGTGATCTGAAATCTTCCATTTGCAGTGGCTGTGATCTGAATCCTTCAACTGGAGGAAGAGGAGGAGGAGGAGGCAAAGAGGAGAAATTCTCTGTTGGCAAGGGATGTGGAGAAATGTCTTCCATTTTTGAAGGCTGCAATGGCTGTGATCTGAAATCTTCCGTTTGCAGTTGCTGTGATCTGAAATCATCTTCCATTTGCAGTGCCTGTGATCTGAAATCCTCTGAGGGTAGTGGCTGCAATCTGAAATCTTCAGCTTGTGGAGGCAAAGAACCAAAATCCTCTGTTGGCGAGGCATGTGGAGGGATTTCTTCCATTTCTGAAGTCTGCAGTGGCTGTGTTCTAAAATCTTCCACATGTGGTGGCTGCATCGGAATATCTTCTTCCACGGGTTGTGACTGTGATGTGGAATCTTCAGTTGGAGGCAAAGAATGGGAATCCCCTATTGGCATGAGAAGTGGAGGGATTTCTTCCATTTTCAAAGGCTGTGATTGGGAATCTTCTACTGGCAATGACTCTGACTGAAAGTCTCCTCTGTTTTGAGGTGGAGATTGTATATCTTCCTTTCTTGAAGGCATTAGATGCAACTGTGAATCCAAATTTGCATTGGGAGGCGGTTGGGAATCAAGGTTTGCATCCAATTCGGGTAGACGTGAATCATGATTTGCTTCCCATCCTGGCATTCTCTTCTCACCAACAGAAACCTCTTCTAATTGTTTACCCTGTTCACTTATTTTCTCTTTTAAAGTAGTGCTATCCTGCCCATTACAAAGTCTGTCAGGAAACATTCTCCCAGGCTTATTTTCCTCCATCGTAGTAGATACTTCCTTGGAAGTGTGAGAACTTTGCATAAGTTCTTTCTGTTCTCTGCTCCGTCCACCACCAGACCACTTGCTAATATTGTCAACAGTGACTTCCTGGTGAACAAATCTGCAAGATGCTCCTCTGAAGCACCTACCATCTCTCTTGAAATAATAACATTCTGGTGCACCCCCCCTCCTTTTTCTTGCTTCTGCTTCACCTCCACGTCTAAAATCAGTTGGAGGTGTTCTGCTTCTGCTCCTTTGCCGCCGGGGAGACCAACTGAAACATAGAGAGGGGATGTTAAACACAATCCAACCGGTACACATACATTTTTACAGTAGATAAGATTTCCTAATAAGACACCTATAATGCACAACACTAAACTTGAGCACACAGACAAATTCACATCAAAAGGAAGTTATAGCAGCTTGCAAACTTCAAATACTACATATGTGTTGCCTAGCCAACCACTATAGAATTATAAATCAAATATCTAGTCAACTGAAACTATAATGTCTTTCTCTGATACAAGTAAATGCCAGTTATTAAAAGGTTTTTTTGCATCAAACCTGCGAGATCTGCTCCTTCTACCCCTTCTCCTTCGCGGACTGGGACTCCTCCTCCTCCTGTCTCCACGGGAAGGACTTCTGGTCCTTTCTCTCCCAGTATAGGGAGCACCATCTGATTCACTGTCACTGGCCCCTTCCCTTATTAGTCTGCCAAATTCATCAACATTCAGCAGTTTTTGCTCATGCTCCATAGGCATTTCTGTACCTGTCTTTGCATTATCAACTTCACTAATATTGCTGTTTTCTTGTAGAACACATTCATTCAAACCTTTGAAAGACTCACTGGCCTCACCTTTAACAGCTTCTATTTCTTTGCCTTCCATATCACTTACAGCCATACTACTTCCCCTTCTATCAGCAACTTCACTATTTTCTATTTGTTCATTATGTTCAGAAACTCCCCCTGTAATTTCACAGATGGGACCCATAGATCCCACCTCGAATGGCTCTTTCATTGAAGAATCCCTTTCCTGCTCTGCGATCAGCTCAAATGGTTCTTTCATGGATGGAAACCTTTCCTTCTCCGCAATCACCTCTATTGCTTCTTTCATAGATACATCTCCTTCCTGCTCTGCAATCCCCCCAGATGGTTCTTTTGTCAAAGAATCTCTTTCCTCCTCTGGAAACACCTCATTTGGTTCTTTCATTGATAAATCCCTTTCCTGAACTGCAATAGTATCAAATGATTCTTTCATTGAGGAAAGCCCTTCCTGCCCTATAATCAACTCAAAAGGTTCTTCCATTGAAGAATCCCTTTCCTGCTCCGCATTCAATTCAGCAGATGGTTCTTCCCTGGAGGCAGAGGATGCGTGCCCTTCCTTGTCAATGTTTGTAAGAGATGTTTGTTGAAGCTCTTCAGCTAATGATTGAACTGGGCTTGCATCTTCAACAGAAAGTTCCTCATCCATCTGTGGAAGCTCTTTCTGTGAGGATTGAACTGGGCTTAGATCTTCTACACAGGGTCCTTCACATATATCATGAAGCTCTTTTGGTGACGCTCGAACTGGGCTGAGAACTGGACTTAGATCTTCTACGCAGGGTCCTTCAGATATATCATGAAGCTCTTTCGGTGACGATCGAACTGGGCTGAGATCTTCTATAGATGGTCCATCATACATTTGCTGAAGCCTTTGCAACGAGGAATGGACTGGGCTCAAATCTTCTACAAGAAGTCTCCTAGATGTACGCTCTTCTGGTGAGGATCGGACAGGGCTCACATCTTCTACACAAAGTCCCTCAGATCTTTGCTGAAACTCATTTGGCAAAGATTGAACAGGATTCATGTCTTTTATGCAAGGTACCTCAGATGCCTTCGGAGACTCATTTGGGGAATACTGTTCTGGACTCAGATCTTGAATGCAAGGCCCTTCAGACATCTCATATAGCCCTTTATCAGCTAGGATTGAGTGTTCAACAAAAGCATCCTCTGGAACATTTTGTAACTGTTTTGGCTGAGATTGGACCGGGCTAAGGTCTTCTACAGAAGGGCCCTTGAATTCAGATATATGACACACTCCTGTAAAATATGCACAGCACATCAACACAGGACAAAAATAGAGATTATTCACTATTGATTAACTGAAAACTAGGGATTAAACATCAGGAATTCCAGACAGCAACAGCATATAAATATAAAATATCAGCAGGATTCATGTGTGTGTGTGTGTGTGTGTGTATATATATATACTCACAAATTTGGTTATTTAGCTATAAGTTGCACAGATCCAGATTCCAGATACAGAACCATTGGAATTTTCAAAAAGTCAGAATCCAAACATGAAGACAACATATAAAACGAAGCATAAATCTATATTTATATTTTTATGTTGTCTAATATAAATATAACATGTGTGTGTATGTGTGTGTGTGTGTATATATATATATACTCATAAATTTAGTTATTTAGCTATAAGTTGCACAGATCCAGATTCCAGATACAGAACCATTGGAATTTTCAAAAAGTCAGAATCCAAACATGAAGACAACATATAAAACGAAGCATAAATCTATATTTTTATGTTGTCTAATATAAATATAACATGTGTGTGTATGTGTGTGTGTGTGTATATATATATATACTCATAAATTTAGTTATTTAGCTATAAGTTGCACAGATCCAGATTCCAGATCCGGAACTGCTGGAATTTTCGAAAAGTCAGAATCCAAACATGAAGACAACTTATATAAAATGAGGCATAAATCTATGTTTTTATGTTGGCTAATAAAACCAATGAACCGGAAACATAGAAAAATCAGATCTCAAAATATATTTCCCTCCAAATCCTGCTCACGAATTCCAAGATGCAAACTGCTACAAAAGGCTCACATTTTTGTGTTTTAGAACGGGGGGATGGGCTATTTTACAAGCAAAAGCTAGGGATTTAAATCACCAAGCAGATCTGCCACAGGTCCTGCCAGATCATGGATACTCTATAGGCAGATCCATCTCAACCACATCCAACAAATAAGCTATCAGAACAAGTATGCAAATTACAAACAGACAAAAATGTTTTATTTAAATTAATTAGTAAGTGTCTTCATAAAAAAGGGATACCCTGTTTAATGGCAGTCCATCAGGGACCACTACACATAAGTAAGCTATGCCTTGGGCCATAAGTAAGCTATGCCTTCGGCCTTAATGGCACAGAGTTTTCTCCTCTCATCCAAGGTTAAAGAACATCTGAATAATTCTAGACTAATTACTTTTGGTGGACTTTCTTCTATAAATTATATTCTGCTAAGAGAATAGCTCTTAGATAATTGCAAAATGGCAGACTAGGCCAATTATTTAGGCAACTCTTCCGAATTTATAAGCTAAATAAGTAACAGGCAAGTCTGAACTTGGCAAAATCGTGACTCCATGGATTCAAGCATCACAGAGCCGCCCAACAGCAAGACACGACAAATCCATGTCATGGTTTTTATTCCAGGGAGCTGCTTGGTACCTCCTCCATTGTTTTCCATTCCAGTGTATTTTCCACGTGTTAAAACTTTGTAGACTGATCAAACGTGGAGGATACCAGAACAACAAAATATATTGTTAAATTGTTACATTCTAGCAGAGGGAGAGACAGAGTTGTAAGCAAACTTAATGGTATGGAAGTTGAATTCCCCTAAAGGTATGCACTATGCAGCACTTGCAATCATTTTAAGGCATTCAGTGACCAGTGAGGACAGTAATGGTCTAAAGATACAGACTACATGTTTTCTCACCCTAAGAATGGATCCATTATATTATTGTCCAAAAACATCAGTGTTTTTTCTAAATTTTAACAAAGCTCAAATCCATGAATACCATGGACAAAACTAGTATTGTTCCATTGCATAATATTGGGCCTGACATAAATTATTGATCAAAAAAATGATGCTACAGCAGTCTTCATTATCTTCTAATGTCATTGTTTGATGAGCATGATAAACGATCTCCTTCACTATATGTAAGACGCGTAAAGGTTCATTCTGATTGACCACTTTGGTCATTGCAAAAAAATATTTCCATCTTGTATGCAATCAAGATGGAAATATTAAATACGTTTCCAAGCTACAAATGATAGTCGCAATGAGGGAAACCACTTAGTACAATCATGCAGAAATAGGGTTGTTGAAATCTTTCTAAAAACTTATTTTGCTTCATATTCCAGTGAATTACAAGAGTACACCAGCATTGAAGGGAAGAGTTCATCCCTACACCCCTTCCTGTCCAAAAGCACAGTCCTGAGTACTCCCAACCTCCGATGAAAACAATGCCCATACAGGTGAAATACACCTAATGTTTTTATTAATTTTTTTAATTGAAAGACCTTATAAACCCCACACCATATTTACAAAAGCCTTAATCCCTTTTCAATTTTCTATCGCCCTGATGATGAACCACATCAGCTGGTTCAAAACGTTGGCAAAAATTAATTAATGTGATGGATCCAGTAGACAGAAATCAAAGTTTCATTCCATTTGTCAGTGACAAATTTTACTCATCACCAATTAAGATTTTGCAAGTTGGCTTATGGCAAGAGGAAACAACACGTGACAGAACAATTTCTGTGTTTCATGGTCTGCTTGTCATAGAATTGTTTGTTCTTCCTGCAATTTGGTTTATAACTTCAAAACCGCTATATGTCTGTTGTATCTGGTTAACTTCATTTCCTACTCTATTTCATGCTATCTCGTTACAAAGTTTTGAGACATATAATTATGGTTGATGCTCTAATATACTATTAATCATTTTCAACTTCTTAATAGTACAGTATTTGCTTCAGCAACTAATTTGGTGTCTTTACCATTTTTTGAAGGTATATGCATTATAATATCTGTCTATCTATCTATGGAATGCTCCCAGGAACACTTCACTTCAGGGGATTTCTTGAGGAAGGACCAACCCCAAATGCCTACGTTTATGCTGCTATCTCTGGAATTTTAGAATAGCACACTTACTAACACGGCTTTTGTAAGTATGTTCCTTTTAGCAGGCCATTTTTATTTTTCTATCGTGCCGATAAAGAGAGTATGAGATACCAGAGACACAAGGTAATGGAAAATCCATTACAGTGGTTGGAGAATCAAATCTAATAGTTGCAAAGATGAGTGTTGATGAAAAACTTAATTAAAACCATTATTAACCATAATGACTGCTGGAAATCAATTGTAGCTAGCTAGGTAACCTATTGAAATTCAATTTGCAATTCAGAAAAGAGAGACTTCAAAATAAATGCTATGCATTTGAATATATTGTTTACTGTAAAAAAATCAAGATTACAAGCAACCCTAGAGGGCCATGATAATCCAATTTTCTTCATCTTTCCATTTGAAGTGGCTATTTAGCTATAAGCACAATCTTAGTAATGTTATTTTTTTTAGATGTTCATCTCATGATTTAAGCAAACTGCTGTAATGATGTATCAGCATTTTGAAAATGTAAATCTGTTCTTTTTAAACTAAAATTATGAGTTTTTTCTGTGCATAAGCATTGCAAAAGGTCATCAAAATATCACTCCAACAAATAACAAGGAAAGATGCAAAATTGAATCCAGAGATACCCACATCTTTCTTTTTAGCAGGAATCAGAGAGATGTGGGTGGCAGCTAAAAAATAATCCCTTCAAGAGTAATTAGAGCAATAAGACAGCACAAGGTGGCTACAGCTCGGCTCATAGTTTTAAAACTCAGACTCAGACTCGGAACCGGCCGAAGGTCAACTCCGACTCAGTATCAACTTGGACTAGTT
>APFE031031666.1:105909-160722 GCA_000404065.3 Pinus taeda | reverse complement strand
TATATATTAGGATTTTAAGCCAACATTCCAAACTTTTGGAGACAAAAACTGCGATGTCTGCTCATTATACAATGTAAGGCAGATTATCGTAATACATATTTGAAACAAAATACATAATCAACAAAGCTCTAAATAGCCTCTAAAGTCCAAAAGAGACGCTACTAGCCTACTACATATGACTGATCAACATGATCAATCATCAAACTCATCAGCACTGTTGGAAATGGGATCCTTGGCATGAGCCTTGCCATGCTGGTTGGAGCTCCTACAAGTGGATCCAAACCCCAACAAATCCACCATAAATCATCAATATCAGATCAAACGCTGTTTAGTGAGTCTCCTCTACCCATTTAGACGTTGGAACAATATCATCCCACAAAATGGAAATTGTATCAAGTCTTCTGCTCGGCAACTGAGACAGTAATTTTTAATATTCTGGAACTCTATTTTTTTGTAAGTCACAACTGCATTTTTGGCATGTCTATGTTTAGCTGCATTCGGGCACTATTGTTTTAGTCTTTCAACTTTGAGAACAAAGCTTTCTAATGGAAAGGGCATGTTCTCTACCTAACTACACCACCTTTATTAGGCATTAGACGCTATGTACACAAGTTAACATGTACGTATACTTTAGAAAAATAAGCAACTGAGTTCCTCGAGTAGTTTCTCCATGTCCAAATTTGCAAGTGAAATCCACTTTCAGGTGTGCAAGTACCTCCAACCTCATGTTTTTTGTTCTTTTATACATTTGAACTTCACTCACATCATATTTCATTTTATATTTCCTATTAATTTGTAGTTCTTGAACTAATTCCATTTTGTGAAGGCACAGTGCAGATGAGATCACTGATGTTGTCATTCGGCATCAAAGATTCAGGGAATGTAAGTGCGCAATCCCTTGAAATGTTGAACACCATGTAGAAAACCTGAACTTGCATTCGCCTTCCTTTCACTGAAGAAAATGAACAACAAGAAAAGTGAAGAAAATGGAGCTTACACAAACAGACGTTTTGGATACGGGCATACCACATAAATCATTGAAGTAGTCAGTTAGTGTCATAGATTTGGGCAATGTATGTGTGCAATATGGAATATGTTAAAACTCACTACCTTGTCAAAAACCTGGACTTCCATTTACCAATGAGTTGGATAATTATGGTGTTACTTCCTTTTCCAAAGGTAGGAGTAACAATATAAGTCAACGAAATGGATTTTATACACATAGACATCTTGGATACAGGCACATTACAAAGGGAGCCATTGAAACAGTCACTTAGCATCATATTTAGCTCAATAGGATCTAATGGAGAGTGAACAAAAAAAGGGTGGCAATCATTATGTGGAAGCTACCACAGCAGCCGAGAGATTTAAAGTGCATTCAAGATAAGAGAGTTATTTTGATTTCCAATGGCATTCGACGTTTGCAAAAAAGGCCAATGAGCATTTCAACGAGTTGATGATGATACAAGGGTCATTATTCATCTAAATTTGTAGCAATGGGGTCAAACTCTCATCGAGCTTTAGAAAGACAAAAGGATGGATGAATTAGTTTTTCAACCTCCACTCAAACTCATGACACTTCTCTAGAGATTGATTCAGTTCAACAACCTACTATGATCTCAAATGTTGGATTGGAAAAACAAGAAAATGGGACTCCAAGGATAGAAAGCCTTTAGCTTATGTTTTCAGAGTATACAACTACTTCAAGACTTCGAAAGAGCAACAGACTACAAGTGTGTCTATTATCTCAGCTCTGAAAAAAAGAGATTGTCCAAGCTCGTCATCTAGTTCATGAGCTAGAACATGCACAAAAATCCCCACAGAAAGAGGTCTGTTACCTGAGAGAACTTGCAGAGGAGAGAGTCATATGGCAGAGTAAGAAACAGGAGAGAATCAAGGCAATTATACACATTATGATGGATGAACTTAACAATGAAAGGAAAGTTAGAAAGAGAATGCTTAGTGATGACAATGTCAAAGGCCAGGTCATGGTATGGATCAGCAAAGCTAGAGATGTAGCAAGAGAGTGGTCATATGGACCAGAAAATGGAGATGGAATCAATGGTGTTTGAAAATAGTGAAAGAGCCTGCATGTGATGAGAGCCGCAATGGCGTGATAACATGTGTGGTGTGTGAACAGACTAAGGGTTTTGGTCCAAGGCAAGTGCATTTCCCCAAGAAGTTGTAAGACCTATTGTTCAGGCATACATATTGCGCAAGAGCATGGATTGTTGTAACTTGTAAGGCCTTAAGACTTTGATCAGGCATACATGTAGTGCAATGGCACGTGGAGCCATCAAGTTGTGGAATGGACCACTTGGATAGGTACCATGGTGGCAGGTGTACTAGTATCCTAGCTTGAGCGGGGCTATGCAAGATCTCAGATGAGATGGTTGATGAAGCATGTATGAGAAAAAAATCTCTTAGATAACTGAAGAATACAGCAGCTAGTTAACCATATATTCCGGTAGATGGTAACTTTTTTATATGGACTTCAACAGAAAAAGAGTGGAAGCAAGTTAATCTCTCTGAGTCAAGTTTAAGGGGTGGATCGTTAAGGTAGTTCAGCTGAACTTGACTCGGTCAAGTTACTGGCAATTTTCGAGCTCCAGGTTTGTAAGAACCCATGTTTTTGTGTCTTGCCCATGGTATTCATGTAAAATATAGCCTATTTAAAAGCAGAAAGACACCAGGTAAATTTGTCATTTGGGACCAGTGCTTCATGATCCTAATAATAAAATCCCACAATATCACACTATGCTCCTGCCATGGAAAAGCCACATTCAAAAGTCCAGACCTAAGAAAATTCCCCCACAAGCACACAATTCTGAGAAGCCTTAACAAGAAAAGGAGGTCAAAGTAAGATCAGAAAGCACAAATCCTTTAATGAAAAAAGAGACAGGCATCAATCTCAAAGAAACCTGCAATGAACAAACACAATGCAACAGAAACAACTTCATTTTAGCAACAGCAGCAAAAGGCAAGAGAGCGTGTTGCTGCAATTCAGGAAAGAATATTCCTTATTAGATATCCAGCAACCTGTAAAAATATGGTGACTTCTGGTGGCTTAAATTCAGCTTACCAGTAAATAACCCAACAGGTTACAAACAAATAGGTAATAGTCACAGAAATAGAGGATTTAACAGAACCTTGTCCTGGATTCATGTACTTCTGTAATTGATCATATCAATGTTGCAAACATTGACAAAATTCAGCAAAAATATCGTGATTTCGCGATGTTTTCACAATAAAATTGTGATGTTTGCTACACTGGATCATATAACCAAAACGTTATCAACCCTGTTGACTTGGTGAAGAGTACATTCAGTAAGAGGCCAACCTATATATATCTTCATGCTTCCTCGTGTTCATGCTGACAGCATAATCCTCAAATTTGACAGCATAGAATTTGACAAGGTAAAAATTTCTACTTGAATGGAATAGGAAAAGTGCCCCTTATCCTTATACTAGTCTTACAAGAAGATGACTCCCCACCAAACCCCACAATTGGATATGAACCTGACTTATTCCACACATACTAGTTTAAACTTTAACCAAAATTTTAAGAGATATAACAGATGCAGGTGTATCTCTCTACACCAGTAAAATGATGTATTATTGCTTTCTATGTACTTGCAGAGCATATTTCTATCTATATCTGTTACTATTTCTTGGAGTTGTCTATAATGCGACTTTTTGGAGATTCCGGTGACGGAATCCGGCGGAAGAAATGAGGTTAAATCTTGATTTTTGGCAGTTAAAATGGTTTTTGAACTGCATATTTGGATTCAGCGCCCTGGAAAACCCCTGGGAGCCATTGATTGTGCAGAAACTAGCTATCAAACTTGGGATTCCAATGAATTGCTGCCGGATTTTGACCGGAAAAATCCGCCAGAAAGACTTTCAAAAAGTCGCATTATAGACTACTGCCTATTTCTTTGGAATATAATTTGGCCCACTTTAGCTGTCTCTCTCCATACTGGAAACTGATTATGCTAGTTATTATATATTATACAGAACCTCGTTAACCATTACACAATAAATCATAAGTTATAAATAGGGCATTATCTCAAATATAAATACATATCAAAAAGAATAAATTTGACAAGAACCAGTAGACAAAACAGCAGATGACCAAGTGGGGCTCCGTCTATTGTTTAGAGAAATTTTACTCACCTTCCATGTCTGTGTCTGAGCCTGCCGGAGATTTTGCATCCTCTTCCAAAGCAATATCCAACTGTGCACGCTGTTGAGAGGGCTCAGATGGAAACGAAGCATTTGCAAGCTTTGGAGCAGGCTCCGGTGGAAAAGAAGAAGTCTCTGCAAGCTGTTGAGTAGGCTCAGATGGAACGGATTTATCAGCAAGCTGCTTAGCTTCTTGTTGTCTCTTCAACTCTAGCTCAAATTTCATCTTTGTCCACTTGAAGTATTCAAATCCAATCCAAGCATCACTGCCAGGCTCTCCACCAAACAAAAATGCAAACTTTGGATTGCCAGCTTCTTTAGCTCGGGCCATATTCTCAAACTCCGGTCCATTCTTAACAACAAACTGTGATAAAAGTTCGATATTGCGAACCAGTTCTTCATCACTAGGCTTTGGTGGAAGTGCAGGCAGAGAAGATGAGATTGGGGACAGTGGCTGCGGCAAACCAGTCGCAATTCTGACAGGCGAAGTCTCCGTTGGTGATCCAGGTGGGGGAGGAGGTGGTGATGGGGGCGGAGATGAGGGGGGTGGTGGAGGAGGTGGAGGAGGAGGCAGAGGCGGTACAGGGGCATCTCCAAGAGGATTTTGTGGGAACGTAGTAAATGATGGAGGTGGAACTGGAGTAGATCCACTCAGCCCTCCAGGAAGAGGAGGCCCTCTGGGCAAAGGCGGTGGAGGAACCATAAAGGGCATTGGTGCTGGTGGTGCCGCTGGATACGGAACAGGGGGCAATGTCCTCAGAGGTGGAGCAAGTGAAACCTGGCCTGGAGGCATCCCAGAAGGCATATGTCCAGGAGGAGGGCCTGGTAGTATCGCATGGTTTGCGTTAGACGCCATGCTTGGAGGAGGTCCATATCCAGGATGATGATGTTGTTGCTGTTGCTGCTGGTGCTGTTGTCCACCTGGAAAGGGAGGAGGATGGAGAGGAGGTCCCCCATGCATTACAGGATGTTGCTGAAACGGTCGATTCATGTTTATCATCCCAGGTGGTGGTGGCCCTGGAGGCCCTGGAAGTTGATGTCCAGGAGGCCGAGGCCTGAACTGAGCAGCACTATTCCTTCCTGGCCCAAACATTTTAAATCAAAATTTCTTTGCAACTGCCCAAATATTGCAATCTTCCGTGTTTCCAAATCGGCCCATTCACTGCCCATGCATCTTCCTTGTCTCGATAACCTATTTATTAGACTCGAATGGAACAACCTTTCTCCGTTAACCTTATCCGCTTTCAATTACAGTTTATCTCCGATTATCCTTCAGAGACAGCCAGCTCCTGTAAGAAATCACTGAATAACCTCAATTATCCTTCAGAGACAGTCAGCTCCTGTAACAAATCACCGAATAAACTCAATCCCAACTAAATAGGTCAATTGCATCATCTAAGGATTCGGGTTAAAACAAACATCAATAATAATGCACCATAGAGCTATCTGTATGAATAAACCCAAATTCAAACACTTCCGACTTCACTTGTACAAAACATTTCTACTGCAGACTATATCGCAGTGAGCTCAATTTGAGTTCAGGACATCAGTTTCCAGGCTAGTTTAACTTTACATAGCCTAACCTAACAACATAATAATATCAATTCAAGCTGTATTCGCTTTGATTAATGAAACTTGCCGATAAACCCTAGCTGCAAACCCAGTATAACAAAAACTCTAGAAGAAAAGCTGCCCCACTAATCAAAGGCAGATTCGCACGGATTGTTGCATAGAGCTAAAATCACTCCAATTTACACCCAGTTCGAATCCGCCATTATTACATTAAAAATAACAGAAAAGAAAATAACGGCTGGGTAAAACCCTTACCGTATCCCAAGCAAATCTCGGTTCTTTCTGTGTGGCAAGCTTTTACCACCGATATACCGGAACTCCGATTTATTTGCTGAAGAAGAAAATATACATAAATACAGTCAGATTAGCCAATACACCCCCGTTCAGGGCCTTACCGAGAAGTCATGTAAGTAGAACAGTAGGTCTGGGTTACGAACCTCGTCCGGGCCAAAAACCCTAGGCGAACTGTTTAACGGGGCCTTTGAAGCCGAATACAGTCAGTTTAAATCACGAAAACCATTAAACCATCCGACCACGATTGGGAAGCCATGTTTATATAAACCTATATCGGAGGCCCGCACATTTTAACCTATATCGGAGGCCCACACATTTTATCAAAAGTTTTGGGAATGAGATGCTTATTTATTTGTATGCCATTGATATTTTTTGGGCGCTAATGGCATATCTCATCCTACATGTTTTCCTTAGAACCGTTGTATATGTTAACGTGGTGGTAACTGGTGTAACTATGTAGATGTAGACCTCCTATCCATAGGTAAGGGAAGGTAATTTCATTTCCAATCATGTACATATTTTTCCTTATGATGGTTGTAGTCATTATGTTGTGGTACTTGGTCCAATTGTGCATATAAAACCTTTAAATGCACTTAATGTCAAATGTATTTAGATAAATCAAATAATTTAGATTTAATACGAGTAGAATATTTGTTAAGTGAACATTAATTTGAACTTTTATCTTTTACAAATAAATCTATTTATAGATAATGACCATAGACTATATGGATAGATACCATGAGTTGTCCTACATGCCACATAAGAGTGTTATGTGGGATATTGCAATGTCATATTATGTAGTGCTCGTGCTAATGTGGCACCTCAATTGCCAAAGGTGTCATGTCATCTCCAAACTGGTGGATTTTCAATATGTTTACCTTTAAACATTTAGGAAGAGGGTATTAACACTTGATATGTGGCACCTTCATTTGTTAGTAAGACCTTCACAATTTTTTAAGCATATCGTTGCATGTAATAGATTGACTTTTTTTTACCACTCGTGTACTTGTTGTCATGTCAAGTTGTATATTGTTGAACATCTCTTGTCCTCTAACGAAACGTTTTCCCTGCCAAACAATCATGATAGGAATGTGTTTTGTGAGGTTTTGCTCATACCAAAAACATTGATATTGGAAGCTAACTTTGAGTTGTGAGTCTCTAGGTTGATATGATGGAATCATCCCTCACTTTAGTGTTAATATTAATGGTGGTTTCAATGTACTCATGCCATGTGGGCCCTTATTGACTTATGGTTGTTATTTTTTTGGTGTTCTTAATAATCATAAATCTTACTATTATAGTGGCATATCCTTAAGTTGGGATTTTGTTCCACATTAATGAACCCTTCCTTCCTTCTATAGTGTGAGAGAAATTTTCCCTAATTAGCAAGCCATGGACATGAACATGTGATCAATTCCATAACAACATATGTTAAACAACTTTGGGACCATTGAACATTAGTTTGGAGAAGCCAACATCTACTTTAACCTAAATTATGGTTTTGGGTCATTGGATTGTATCATATATAATTATACCTCAACATTTTAATCATAAAATCTACACATTATTTTATTGTTTTTTATGATTTGTTTGTAGGGCTCACCCCTTGTCGCCTTCTGGTTGGTAAATAAAAATCAAGCATTCATAATATTGTCAATGTGATTTTATAATTAACTTCATATATATGCAATGCTAAAAGGGATTTAAAAACAATGGAGATGCAGACTTCTAAGTGCTTAGAAGTGTGTGTGCTTGTATTTGTGTGCTTGGTATTATGCAATGCATCGTTGACATCGTGGGTTATAATTAACTTCATATATATGCAATGCTAAAAGGGATTTAAAAACAATGGAGATGCAGACTTCTAAGTGCTTAGAAGTGTGTGTGTTTGTATTTGTGTGCTTGGTATTATGCAATGCATCATTGACATCGTGGGTTGAGGAAAAACACCAGGGAATGGTGTCTTATACGTTTGCCTCAAATTCGTGTTCCTCCGAAAATGATATTGTTTTTATAGTCTTGGGTGTGTGTGTGTGCATGCCTGATTGATATTTGGCCCACATTATCTTTGTTGTTATACTTTTAGTTTTGTAAGGATAGATATTATAGGATGAAGGTTAGAATATTTTCAATACTAAGTTGTAAAATGCATCTCACTTCTCTTAGTGCAATCAAAATTATTGAAGTTGGAACTCCCAAGCCCTCGAATAGTCGTGTTTAATTCACATTTTCGTCATATGCTTACTCATGGTTTCATTGTTATTACTATAATTTTGCACAATTGTCGAGCTAGTATCTTAAAGCTGGAGCATGACTATATAATTGTTCATTATTTAATATATTCACTTTGTTTGGATAAGAATCACATCGAAATTGTTATTAATGGCAATGCTTGTGTTATTTTAGCTTCTCAGGAAGGCACATGAAACTTCGGCCAAAGATATACATGCATTAACATTAATGGTTAAGTGCACCAATAGATGCCTTTGTTCCTGCACTCTTAAAGATTCTTGCACCAAGAAGAAATTATGTATAAACTTCTTATGTGAAGACACCACATGACCTATTGATTACATTTACCAGAGATATTTTCAAAGATTGAATCAAGGTCAAGTGCACTCTCCAAATGGTTGTTTACCAAGTGTTGTTAAGTTCCTGCACCAGCAACATTCTTGCACCAATTTGGGGCTTGAATAGATTGGCACACTTTCGGGAAAACCAAAGAAGGTTTTTGTCCAAAATGATGGTTTAGTACCTCCACATGAGTTAGAATGCACCTAGGTCATATAGATCATTTTTTGGAGAATAATTAATGTTGCAACCCCAAAATTTGCACAGTTTTCAAACTGCCAACTTTCTTCTTGATTTGCATGTAGAAGAGGTCAAATCCCATAATTCTTAAACAAAAATTTTGTTGACAATATGGAAAATTAGAATCCCTTAGAATGGTTTTCAAAAATTTGCCACAGTTTGGGAAATCTTAAGGGTTCTTTGAAGCAATTTTATAAAAAAACGCAATTTTTTCCAGAATTCTAGGATCATGCCCAAAATGCAAATTATGCACCAGATCTTGATTTTTCTGATTGGATGATGCTTGAACCAGATTTCCATTGATGGAAAATTGTTGTGATTCATCTTGTTTGTAAGTAGATTGGCTTGCCCAGAGAAAAAAATGTATTGTAAAGATTCATATAAACTAAGCCATGGCCTTGTGCAAGGGGTAGTGATATTATTGGAGCGCTCTGTCATAACTTTTTGTTGATTTAGACTCAAGGAGAACCCCTTTTTGGGTGTTGGACTCTTTATCTACACAATGTAAAGGCCAAAAGTTGAGTAATAAGAATTTCATGCCATGTTTCATTCCATTTATTTATGCACTATGAGTTTAATTTTGTTTCTGTGAATTAGTTTACTTACAAAGGGGGCGAGCTGGTTGGTTTGGGCCCACCAACTCAGCTCGTTGCCCCTTTGTTTTGCTTATTTTAAATAGGGTATCTACAGATCTTCTTTTGGTAAGTTAACCTCTAGTTTTGCTCTTAGATGTGGAAGTTCATCGAGTGGGAGTCTTATACTCTATTATTTTATATATATTATTTTTCTCCTTACTTGCTTCACATCTAGAAACCTGGAAGTTGTGTGGTAGGTGGATGTCTCATATTCAAATCATTGGTGTAATTTATTCTTGTATGAATGCCATCCAGAAGTTATAACATAATTTCTTTGTTTTCTCTACAATGAACATATCAATCAACGCATTGCTTCATAAAAATATTATTTTTACATTAAAATTCATGATAGGAATGCAACAAATTTACAAAGATCTGCATATTTTTATCAAATGTTGACTCTTTTTGTCTCAAATCTATGGGTCATTGTTGTATTGCTCAAATTGTAACAGTTTTGTTGGTTGAGCAAGCCTTCTAACGTTATCATTGATCTCGCGTGCTTATATACCAAGATAGAGTTGATATGTGTGTGTGCGCGCGCGCGTGCGTGCTTGGTTTAGGAGACTTGCCATTATGATGATGCGTTGAAACAAACGCTGCAAATCTGGTAATATTTGTCTTTGACTTTCTACACTTGCATACATTGTCCCACCTCCTTTGATACTTGTTAAGTCAAAGGCATCATTTTTAAGAAGAAATTGACCACTTATTTATAGGCATGCAATTTTCTTAATAAAGTGATTATTCACACTTTCCGGAATTAAAATTGTAAGTTTTTTTTTTGGGGTGTGGGTGGGGGGGGTTGGGGCGGTGAACTTGTGCAAAGCACCTGAGTACATATACGAGGGAAGATATGGCAGATTTGTAATATTTTATTATCCTTGTGGAATCCACATAGAGATGGTTAATTATTGGACAAAGTGCAAATTTATTAATGGAATTCATTGCTTGTTATTTTGCATTGTATGGGAAGTAATTTTATATTTTCCTTTACACTGTGTGGATTGCTAATTAGAAGTTAGGGTTTGTTCTTTACTTGCCATTAATTAGAGTTTTTTTCCAAACTGATTTGTAATTAGAGATTGCTCTTTATTTGTCACTAGTTAGGGTTTTGCCTTTTAATTCCCAATAGTTATGGTTTGCTTTTCAACTGCTAAAGATTAGGATTTGCTTTCAATGTTGAAAGATTGCAGGATTTGTGTTGCAATAATTATGGTTTCAGTTCTAAAGATTGATTTTAAGTGCAAGGTTAAAGTAAAGGTTGGTTAAGTGCAAGAAAGCAAAGCGTGAACAGTTTCTAGAAAAACTAGAGTTTTGTTTTGCAGGTTGTTGGATTATTTCTCTGGCATTTTCAGTGTTGCGCCTTGAAGTCCATGCCCCGAATTAACATTAAGTGTTGGTCTATTAATCAAACATATACTACACCCAACATTTTGGTGTCATTGTCGAGGAGGCGCATAGGGGATTGACCATGGTGACCTGTTGCAGTTTGGTTTGCTCTTTACCCCAGTTTTTCTTGTAAGTTTTTTTTCTTGCCACTTTTGTTTCCATTTTGAAGGAGTGGAAAAAAACCCCCACACCCCACTATATATATATATATATATATATATATTAAATAATATATATTATAAATAATATATATATATAATATATATTGTAACAGAAGACACCTGCTAGCTTGTTGAGAGTAAAAAATGGTATTTCGAGGCATTTTTCAATGAGGAGTTTGATGCTAATATTAATCATCCAGTACACCTATTTCACTAACAGGTTGGCAGAACATTGGAAGGAGTCTCAAAGTAGTACAGAGAGAACCTCTTATGTTTTGGGATGAAATGGCACACATCATTACTTTCGAATTCCCTATTAAAGATCCAAGAGGAGTGGTACAAATGCATAATATTCCCTCATCTCCTCTACCAAAATTTCATGGTTTGGCAAATAAAGACCAAGATACATTCTTGTTTGAGTTTGAAGTACTTTGTAAAGGATATAGTTATTGTACTAATGCTCAAAGGTTGCAAGTATAACACCCCCTCCTCCCAGGTCCACCCAAGCATCCAACCATTTGAGCAAACATGTGATGAGAGAGGTTACTGTAAGGGATTCAATCTCCTTGGTGACCTTAAGGAAATGGAATTGATGGAACATCACACACAATCATCCAACATCATGAACAGAACCCTCAGGAGACAAGTCAGCCACTCAGACAGCATGTCCCCGAGTTCCACTATTGTTCTGAATCTCTTAGGCCATAGTCGCTCTCATGCTATGGGGAAGGTAGCGACCAGAACCCTAAAGTCGCTCCCATAGGCCTTTGTGCCAACGAATGTGGACTTTTCTCAGCATACTTGTGCCAGTGACCCCGAAATTTGAGCCACTTTTCTAGCCCATAATCTCGACCTTTTCCCAAAACTTATTACAACCTTCATAATCCATCAAAGACATGATAACAGTGCTGATAAATCAAAAATCAACCTTAGAACTAGGCTTGAGCATCCCCAACTAGGACTGACATTCTGTCAAACACTTGGCAGCAATGCAACCTACAGGTCTAGGATACAAGACAAAACATAAATGATTGGAATAACTTGTGAAACATAACTAGAAGGATCACCTCCTTCTCCATTGGACTATTGTATCATCAATTAGGTCTTGCATCCATCCATTTAACAATTACAAGTAAATACATGAAATAACCATGACATGAACCAATCACATAACCATGCTTATAATCAGCATTAAACCATATAAATATCATAGATATGGTAGCCATTAAACCCACATATAAATAAGTACAAAAGTAAGATAACTTAGCTTTTATTAATCATAGGCAAATCCGACTAGGTTCGGGACTTCCACATACCACCTGACCATAGACATGGTTGAACCAAATCTCTCTTTCAGTCAGTCACCCCTGTGCCATATTCCAAGCATGGATGTGGGATCTCATAGAACAACCAATCTAAGAACAACTAGAGGAATATAGAGGTTAAACCACCTCCACCCTCACCAAACCGTGATCACACCAAAACCCGTGCTTTGATCACAAACGAACCGAACTTGGAATGCCATCTAGAATCCATCACTATCCTCGAGGAATTTTCCAACTCCTTGTTTCTCAGGCTTTACCGCAATTCAATCCTAGACCACTAGGCCCTAAACCGAGACCAATCTCTCAAGCTTTACTGTAATACAAACCCGGATCATTAGGCCCTAAACTGAGACTTCTCCCTCAGGCTTTGTCGTGTATCCTACCAAAATAGGTCAATGGATTCCTAGGCCTTTGGGAATGAACCTTGAGACCACCTCCACCCCAAATTCTGAAATCCATCTGACAAACCAAATCTCAAAACCAAAATAAACATCCCAACACCATGGCATCCAGAAAAAAGAAAGGTTAGGTTGAAAACCACTGTCATAACCTGGCAAAACCATGCCACCAACAACAAGAGAACCATACACCAACATGCAAAGCCATGCATGTCCAAACCAGCTAGGAATTTGCACCTACAAAAGGTTATCTGCAAGTATTCCTATTGAAGTTGCTTGATCCTACTCTTCTTCCTTGATCCTCGATTTCCTTCCTTTCCCTTTCCTTGTTTTTCCTTCCTTGATCCAAATCTAGAGTGCTCCAAGAAAACTCTATGTGACCAACAGTGCGAGAGAGAGAGAATGATGAGAGAGCTCCAAACTTGAACTGACAAAAGGTTACCAACTGGTCCTCATAAACCTTTTTATTAATGAGGCCTCTAATTTCTTCATTTTCCATTATTTTCCTTCAATTTCCTCCTCACATGCAACCTATGACCTCTCAAGCTACTTTTCTCCTAATTTCCTTTATTTCATATATAAATGTGCCAAAAATGCCTTTTGCCTTTTCCTTTGCCAATTTTCCTTAGCCAAAACACACATCCAGGGATGCCCACTACGATATTTTTGCCCAACATTCAACCTGGAATAAGTGTCCCTTAACTGTGGTCTTATTTTGCCTTTATTAACTTTCATTACATGAAATTTTCACCAAGGCTATTACAGAACCATCCCCCTTGGGGAACACCATCCTCGGTGTTAAACCACACCATGACCTCAGCAAAACCACTGAAAAGAAAACATACTGCCTATGGAGTTTTATAACTTACCTCGTTGCAATATTTACAATGAAAGACCTGCTCAAAAGCAAAACATCATGACAACATGACAATATAACAACCATAATAGTATGACACCCGTACCACATATTTGAGCTTTATAACTTAGCTCATGGTGTTATTTACATCCATATACATATACATACATATACCAAAACATCAACAAAACATATGCCAAACATATACTAACATCAAACCAAAATTACTTTGCCTCAACCGACAAACAATGAAGGATACAGGGCCCACATCTGATTTGCCATCTCCGTTGTAGCTTCTTCAAGCCCAAAGTGCTTCCACTGCACTTTAACTTTCTTTATGGCTCTGTTCCTAAGCATGAGATGTTTCCGCTGCAGTATGCACTGAGGCTTTGACTGTAACGCTCCTTCTTGCTCCACCTGCAATACAGACCAATCAATAACATGATCAACATCCTTTATATACTTATTAAGCAATGAAATTTGGAAAACATCATGGACTTTCATTGTTGGAGGTAGCGCAGTTTGATATGCCACTAGTCCAATCCTCTCAAGGATCTTGAAAGGCTCGCAATATCGTGGTGCCAACTTGGTACATGAACCAATCCTCAAATATCTTTTCTTGGGCTTGATGCGCAAATACACATGCTCCCCAACCTAAAACTCTTTGAATACCTAGTGCTAATCTACATAACTCTTTTGTCTATCATGTGCTGCCTTTAGATTCTTCTTTATAACTTGCATTTCCTGCTCGATGTCTACTAACATGTCCAGTCCAATAAGTACCTTGTTCACTGGATCACTCCAGCTGATGGGAGTGTTACAACTTCATCCATACAATGCCTCAAAAGGACTCATCTTCAATGATTCCTGATACCCATTATTGTATGTGAACTCAACCAATGGAATATACTCCTCCCATTTTATTTGTTGGTGAATCACGTACATCCTCAACATATCCTCCAAGATCTTGTTGACCCTCTCTATCTGTCCATCTGTCTGCGGATGATAAGTTGTGTTGAAGGCCAACTCTGGTGCCCAAGCTTGCAAATAGCTCCTTCCAAAACTTGGAAGTGAACTTTGCATCCCTGTCTGACACAATCTTCTTTGGAACACCATGTAGTCTCACTATCTCTCTCATGAACAACTATGCTACCTCACTCGCTGAATATATAGTCTTTATAGGAATGAAGTGAGCTACCTTGCTCAATTTGTCAACCATGACCATAATAGAGTCATGCTGTTTTACTATCCTCGGAAGACCTATGATGAAATCCATGGAAATGACCTCCCATTTCCATTATGGAATCGCTATAGGCTACAATAAACCACCGAGATTCTTACATTCTCCCTTGACCTGCTAATAATATAAACATCTAGCCACAAACTATGCCACTTCCCTCTTCAGATTCGGCCAATAATAGGACTTCTTTACCGCCATCAATGTCTTCTGATATGGATGACCTGAGTATGGCTTGGCATGAAATTCCCTCAAGATAAGCTTCTCAAGCTCACTGCAATTTGACACATAGATCCTATTGCTAATCTCACCAAACCATCTGAGATGATAGTCTGCATCTTGATCACATGTACATGTACTTGCGCATGTACTTTTACTTGCACCTGTGCCTATACTTGTACCTGTACATGTACCCATACCTGCGCTCTGTTGTAATATGTGCATAATCTCCATGTATTTGTCATCCCGTTGTCCTGCTTGCAAGATCCTATCCTATAACTCTATCCCGTAAGATCTCATAGCTGCTATATGATTTACCTGTACCTTCCTACTAAGAGCATCTGCAACCTGGTTCTCCTTCCCTTTGATGTATCTGATCTCGAAGTTGAACTCACTAAGGGTAGCTAACCATCTAGCTTTCCTGGCATTCAAATTCAACTGATCAAACAAATATCCCAACCCACTCTAATCGCTCATCAATGTAAACCTCTTGACAATAAGATAATGCCTCCACATCTTCAATGTGTGTATAATCAATGCTAGCTCAAGATCGTGCGTTGGATAGTTATGCTCGTGCTCATTCAATTTTTGTGACTCATAGCGCACTACACGCCCTTCTTGCATGAGAACTCCACCAAGTCATCTCTTGCAAGCATTTGTACACACTACAAACTCCTTGTCGGAATCCATAATCTTTAGCATTGGTGCATTTGTCAACAACTACTTAAACTGCTCAAAACTAGCCTCACATTCTTTTGTCCATTCTAACTTCTTACCTTTTTGTTGAAATGATGTGATAGGATATGTAATGTGTGAGAAGTTTTTGATGAACCTCTTGTAGTAACCTACCAATCCCATAAATGATCTCACCTCATCCACATTCTTAGGAGTTGCCCACTCCATAATAGCCCTTATCTTTTCCGGATCCACTGCTATGCCATCCTGGGAGACAACATGCCCAAATAATGTACCTTCATCAGAAATAAGTTTCACTTGCTAAGTTTAGCATACAACTGATGCTCTCTTAACAACCTCAATACTGCTGCTAAATGCTCGACATGTTCTTCCTCATTCTTAGAATATACTAGTATGTCATCAATGAATATAATAACAAACTTGTCCAGATAAGGACACAACACACTATTCATCAAACACATAAATGTAGTTGAAGCATTAGTCAAACTGAATGGAACAACAATAAACTCATAATGCCCATACCTGGTCCTGAACGTAGCCTTGAAGATATCCACTTCTTTGATGCGTACATGATGGTATCCTGATATCAAGTCGATCTTAGAGAACACTGCCACTCCCTTCAATTGATCAAACAAATCATCAATCCTCAACAAAGGGTACATATTCTTGATAGCTACTTTGTTCAGATGCTTGTAGTCAATGCACAACATAAGAGTACCATCTTTCTTCTTCACGAACAACACTGATGCACCCCAAGGCAATACACTCAGCCTAATGTACCCCTTGTCCAACATTTCCTTTAGTTGCAACTTTAACTCAACCAACTCAGGTGTGCTCATCCTGTAAGGTGCTTTTGATGTTGGGGCTGCCCCTGGCACCAACTCAATAGAAAAGTCTACCTCCTTGTGTGGTGGCAACTTTGTAATGTCTCGAGGGAATACATCCTAAAATTACTGCAAAATTGGGTATCTTCTTAACACATGTGCATCCTCAACCTCTTTACCCTTGTCACTAGAAATGTGTACCGCAAACATCACACAACCTTTTCTGCAACTACGCTTAGCCTACATAGCAGTAACCATCCTCAATGATGTAGGATTCTTCTTCCCTTGCAAAGTCCTCTTTTCCCCACTATCATCCACACACTCAATGGCCTTATCGAAGTAATCCACTTTGTTTTTGTGAAGGTATAGTCAATCCATACCCAAAATCATATTATACAATCCCAATGGCAATACATTCAAATGCGTTGTTGTAGGCATACCATTTAACTCAAATGCACAAGCTCTTACCCAATGGTGAACTTGCTTCTTTATATCTGTATCCAACTGTACCAACCAAGATTATGCATGCACTTCTTTTCTCAAACCACACTTATCCACTAGGTCAAGATTAATATAACTATTGTTAGATTCAGGGTTAATCAAAATAGAAACAACTTGATCACAAAGCTCACCATCCATCTCAATGATCGATGCTTGATGATATGCTTGCTAGTTGTCCACAACTACTTAGATATGAGGAATGTTATGATCAACATCCCCAATTGTATGCGCCTCCTCGGCACTGTATATCTGAGGTTTACCACCACCCTGATACTGCAAACAATCCCTCTTACGATGATCCTTACCACATATCCCTACCACCGCCTCTATCTTGTTGCTCTCCATCTCCTTTCTTAGTTGTATTTAATCTCTTGTAAGGAACTACATTTTCTTTCTCACTTACATCTTGAGGTCTTCCTCTCTTTGGTGGTCATTTTCCTTTAGCTTTCTCATTTCTTTCCAAATCATGCTTGGGCTCAAATTTGCGCTTCAACTGCTCATAACAATGCTTCAACTTTTGAATGGCCTCCTCCAATGATCTAGGCTCATCGAACTCAATTCGGTCTTTGTATGCAACTGAAAATCCACCGATGAATCTCTGAACCTTGGCCTTCTCTTCCCTGAGGTAAGGCACATATCTCAACAACTCCAAAAATCTACTAGTATACTCATCATCTGTCATAGAACCCATCCGCAACTCATAAAACTCCTTAGCTCTGTCATCATAGTACCTATCCAACAAGTACTTCTTCTTGAAGAGCCTCTCAAATGCATGCCAATTCAAATCCTCCTCATGTATACCTTTGACATTCTTCGTGTCTTCCCACCAAATATTTGCTTTACCTTTGAGACAGAAAGTGGCTATCTTTGCTTTCATGTTTTCTAAATAATCATGCAATCAGAATAATTTCTTCATACCAAGCAACCATTCTTCTGCATCCTATGATTTCTTCATCTCTCCATCACAGGTAGGTGGCTTTTTCTTCTTAAATTCATCTGGTAAGTATCCCCTGTCACTCCTCCTATAAGGACGATGATGATGACAGTCATGATGTCTCCAGAACTAGAGTAGTACCTATGTTGATCACCTCTCCTATCCAGAGTGTCCAACAACCTACCATCTCTTATGATGTCAGATCTATTTGACCTATGTCTACTAGGAGACCTACTGCCATATGCCCCATTCGTTTTGTCCTCGTGTCCATGGTTGATCTGAAGTGGTCCTTGTCGTTGCAAATCTGACAAACTTTGAAGTAGTATCGCATTCACCTATGATTGTTTCTCTTGTGCCTACATGATTTTGTCATTGCCCGCTTTTCAACTCCTTATTTATTCCTTTAGGAATCTCAATGCGACTGCCAAGTCAGAAGAGTGCCCCACATCACGCTACACTTTTGATGCATAGGGAGATTCTATGTAGTCTACCACCTTGCTAGCCATATGATCTCTTTCCTGTAATGCATACTTGTCAGCTAAACCAAATCACAATAAACCAATGTACCTTAGCATAATTTAGGTAGGATACCTTGTTTGCAAGATCATCAAATAAATGTGATACATGTATTACATAACCATAACAACATATAGACATATATCAAATAATTGTATCAACACATCAACATCATTCTAGTTAGGGTCCAATCATCAATGCAAGGCCATATCAACAATGCATGTTGTGACCTCACGCATGACAACAACCATTACTCCATTGTAAACATTGCCACATGCAACTATCAACATGCATAAGCAATGCTTAATCAACTACACATACATATGAATACATGTAGTCGAGTATAAGTGATCAATTTTTGTAATTAATCTACAAGACTGATACATGCAATCAAAACATTCAAGAATGCACTTTACATACAAGGATGTAGTCAAGTGACATATAATCAACATGTAAGAGACATATAACCATATCCAACCAGTCATAAACTTCCGATGATGCATCCCACAAAATCACATCAAGCTCCTCATGACAACCTCACTACAATCATGATTAACATGATGCAACACAACAGGAACATGGAATGCAAGTATAAGAGACACACATGCAACTGACATGCATGCATGACCAAGCACCTTCACCGAAGGAGAGCACAACCACGCTCTGATACCACTCTGAAACACACCCTCCTCCCATGTCCATCCAAGCAGCCAACTGATGAGCCCCAGAAATGGGTAACTATATGGGCTCATTCTGCCTATTATTTTTATTTAATTCACCATTCTCAATAGTTTTGTGCAGTTTTGGAATATATTTATGTCAAAAGAGTGAATGGGGATGGTCACTTTGCCACATAGTCTAATGAGTGTTTATTGCAAATTTTTGGACAAGGACCAGGCATTTATGAGCATATTAACAACCAAACTTGAGGAAACAGGGCTAAGGACTTATAGGAGGGGTGTCTCCTACATTAATGACCCCTTCCTCGAGTTCTCCACCAGCAACTCGGAGTTCAAAGGCCCACAATGATGATCTAAAAGGGCAACTGAGCAAGTCTACTAGAAGCTGCTGTTATCTTCAGTTTAGGCAGCCGAGTTCCTTAAGTTGAGGAAGACTATTAGGAGTCCCCACTTGTATAAATAAGAAGGCTTCAGGCCTCAGTAGGTTAGCCATTTCATAGTCTATTTTTGCACTTTTGTGCAGTCTTGTACTCAGCTCATTTTCGAGCTATTTTTTCAGACAGTTTTGTGATGTAACTATTATTTTTTGATCAATGAAGATGAATCGAGCTTTGAAACAACACTGATCTTTTCTAAAGGGCTGCAGCTCTTGGGTTAGGGCCAAACCCCCAAGTGCCCAACACCTCCTTTGTGTATTTATATGGTTTTTTTTCTTGCATTCATACGCTGATTTCTGTTGTTTAGGTTAAATCTTGCTTTGGTAAAATAGGTTGCTTTTGATGGTTAAATTAGTTGTTCTTGCTTCAAATCGCTTAAATAGTTTACTGTGGTAATAGAGAAAGATCCAAAAAGGCTACCAATAGGTCTTGATCCCCTTTCTCCCTCATCGGGACCATGAATCGAGGACAAGGCACTACTGCTGCCACCAAAAACACATTTTCTTGCCTTTCATGCAACTGTTAGTGTGATGTTTTGAGTTGGAGAAGCTGATATTCGCTTGGATTCACATGCTTAGACCATTTCATGTTCCTTTGCCAGGGTTTTCTCGCATAATTTGTTGTTCATAAAGTTCTGTACAACAGTACTCTATTTTTAGGTCAGATTTTAGGTCAAATTAGACAAACTCTGTTTTTTCGGTTCTTGCTTGGGTCAGTTTTATGAAGTAGGTGTGCAGCTCACTTGAAAAACATTCCAGCTTGTCACCCCTCCATAGCACAACCTGTACCAGCTCATCTTTCGCAGATTCCTTCACTCATTCACCACATTTCGCCAAACTGTCCTAATTTCTACATTTTTCACAGTGTCGCTTTTTCACCCTTTAAACAAACCCAACCATCTCTTTCATTCCTGATCTTCATCAACAGAGTCCTAGACCTTCAACACCTTCATCCAACCATCATTTCCCTTTTCCCATTGATTTTCAACCTTCAAACCTCCAAAAAAACACTTTCGGCCTCCTCCTGTAGATCTTCCTGTAGATCCCTTGCAGCCTCCTATAGAAGTTCATGCGAGTGATTTTTCGAAGTCTGATTGCAATGGAAGTCTCCATAAGGGTGCTAGGGACATCTTAGGACCTCCCCACACCTTCCTCATCATCTGCAAAAGCCAACTCCATTTTCCTTTTCCACCAAACCACTGCACAATCACAATTAGTCAAATCACAAGCATAATAACTCCGCATAAAAATACTCAAAATTGCAAAAAGATGATTTCTTTCCATTTCTCTTTAGAAGTAGCTTGAATAAATGCAGTTTATCTTTTCAGTAATCAATGGCACCCATTTTAGTAGTTTCTATCTCTTTTCTCGCACGATTAGGGTTTGCTAAGGTTTGGTAGGGTCTGAGTTCCATTTCAGTTTTCATTCTCTTTTTGCAAGTAGAATAGCCCCTGTAGAATTAGTCTTTTGCCATCACAGTAAAAGCTTCTTCTGAGAACTCATAGAAGTTGGATTAAGCTCCTAGCAAACTTGTGCCAGCTGATCAAGTGACAGCCTGCAGTAAGAGCTAGTACTTGTGCATACAACATCGTCGCTTCCAAGTTTGTTACGAACTACTGGGTTGATAAAAGTAAAGAAGTAAGCCGAGGAGTTGCAGCATTATTGCTGCAATATTGGAGCTCACCACTCTCTTTGGCGTTGTTGCCAAGGAAGCATCAAAGTATTTTGTGATTACTGCTTTTCTTCTATTTTATACTACAACATTCTATTAAGTAGTTCATTTCAACAAAAGTAGAGTAGTTGTTTCATTTCAATTCTGCAATTTCAATTTTGCAAAAGTAGATTAGGCATTTCCTGCTTTCATTTCAATTCTACATTTTCAATTTCAGCAAGTGTAGATTAGACATTTCCTGTTTTCATTTCAATTATGCAATTTCAATTTTAGCAAGCGTAGATTAGACATTTCCTGCTTTCATTTCAATCCTGCAATTTCATTTCAGCAAGCGTAGATTAGACATTTCCTACTTTCATTTCAATTCTGCAATTTCATTTCAACAAAAGTAGATTAGACATCCCCTGCTTTCATTTCAATTCTGCAATTTTCATTTCAGCAAGGTTTATTTTAGTTAGTTGCAATTTGTTGTTCAATCCATTTCAGTTTTTGTAGGTACAAACAGAAAAAGAAACACAAAAATTCTAAAAAGGGATTTCCTTTCATGCCTCGTAGGAACAGAGACAATTCAGGAAAATTCCTACCCAACACCCCCAACACATCACTGAGTCACCCTTCTCTCTTCTTTGGTGGCAGTGATCCAGAAGATCTTATAGGTGAACCTCCAGAGATATACAAAGATCTTATAACAGAAGAAGAGCGAGAAACCATTCCTCCTGAGACCATGGCTGAAAACAGAAACGTTAGAGGGAATGGAGAAAGAATAGAAGGTGCCTTTCCTATCCAGGAGACCAATGGGGACACCAAAATGGAAAACATAAGTCCTTCAACCCTACCTCATTTCCATGGACTAACTACCGAAGATCCTAATACCTTCTTGTTTGAATTTGTTGTTCTCTATCGAGCCTATGACTATGCAAATGACGAGCAGAAGTTGAAACTATTTCCTTCTACCCTCAAGGATGTAACCTTGTGCTGGTTCATGGGGTTACCTGGAAATAATATCACAACTTGGGCTCAGATGCAACAAGCTTTTATTGACAAATACTGAGACTATTGTAGGTCAAAGGAAACCAAGGAAGAAATCTTCCAAATGACCATGGGTAGTGATGAATCTTTAGAAGACTATGAAGAGAGGTTTCAACTCAGTTATAAAAGGGCCAGGTGCACACTTGACCCTGAATCTCTGAAGTTGGTTCTGCTCAGAGGAGTCCCTGAAGACCTTCTAGATACCCTCCATTTGCTGGCTGGGGGAGACATCTATCAACTACCTTATGATGACATAAATATTGTTTTTATAAACCATTACAGGTCAGCTAGGAAGAGAGGTAGGGGAAGTCAACCATTAGCCAGTACTTCCACATCCAGTTCATCCCTTAAAAATGAACTTGAGAATCGACTGGAAGATTTCAAGAGCGAGGTGAGGCAGACTCTTGCCATGCAAATGGATACCTTGCATATCAAAAGGAAACAAGAGGAAGCCGAGAGAGCTTTGGCCATCTTTTGTCCCAGGTGCACAAGAAAGCACCCAAGGAACGAATGTCCACTGCACTCTATAGAACTGTGTGTAGTCTGTGAACAAGACCATCCTACGAATCAGTGCCCTTCCTTGCCCAGAATCAAAGTTGCATATCAAGGGGTTGAAGGAGCCACTGAACTACTCTATTTCATGAACCAAAGGAGGCCACATGGGCCCAGACCTTACTAGCAGGGAATACAAGGGACCTCCCAGAGCTATTACAGCCCCAATCAAGCCACTTCCATGCCTTCTTGGAATCCCCCTGCCCATCCGTCCTGGTCCACACCCCCTCCTTGGTCATATCCTCCTCAATATCAAGTCCCTCTAGTTGCTCATTTGTTTCATCCTTATGCTCAGCCACAACCTCAGTGGAGTGCACCTCATCAGGGGTGGAGGCCCCAGTATAACTCTCCTCCCACTCTTTTACCTCCACCACCTGCTCAACCACACCCATTACCTCCTGCTCCTCCAAGACAACCCCAAATACCTGCTCAACCGAACTCGAACCCGAACCCCAACAACAGACAGGCCCAACAGGTATATAGTGGGGAAACATCATGCCCAACCTATGCTATGGAGATTCAGGAGATTAACCTACGATCTGGGAAGGTTCTCCCAGATAGCTAACCTCCTCCTAAGGAGGATGAGGAAGAAAAACAGGAAAGTGAACCCAAAGTCATTCCACCCTTTCTTGAGAGACTAACTGGAACCACCCAACTGACCGCAGAAGAAGCTGAACTTCTGGGAGAATTGAAATAGTTATGTGTAAAAATACCACTTCTCCAAGCCACAAAGGATGTGCCTATATACAACAAGATGATCAAGGAGAAGTGCTTCAAACACTGAGGCAGGCGAAAGAGAGATGCACCAACTATCAATGTCATAGGACAACTATCCGACCTGATGTTGGGGCAGGTAATTTGTTCGAAATATCTAGAGCCTGGGATTCCTGTAGTTGATGTCCACATCAATGGCACCATAATCCCCCATACCATGATTGATTTAGGGGTTGCCATTAATGTGATGACCAGGGACACTATGCTCAAACTCAACCTCCAGTGTTCCCTAAGAAAGAGTACTGCAGTTAGCAGATCACTCCACTGTGACCCCTGAGGGGATTGTGGAAGATGTCATGGTCTCTGTTGATTCCTAGGAATACCCTATTGATTTCCTGGTTCTCCAACCAAAGGCAAAGCTCACTGGGTATTCTCTCATCCTAGGAAGACCTTGGTTGGCTACTGCATATGCCTACATTAGTTGCCGAGCTGGGAACATGACAATCAAGAATGGACATATGTCCAAACAGCTAGTCCTCTATCCTCCTGCCCAACCTCTGCTGGAACATGATTTACCCCTCTAGTTGGAGGAGAAAGATGAGGATGAAGTCTATTCCACACCATTGTGTACAGTAGAAGCTACCATGGGGGGTCCACAAACTGAGGATGATCTTATTGAGAACTTGATTTAGAATCCACCCACCCCCTGGTGTGTTGCCCTTAGAAGAGCTGGTGGAAGAAACCCAAGCTAATCCTTTAGTTGATCTCTCTGTGGCTGATTCGACCTCCCTTTGAGTTAAGAACGTAGAATTTGGCCTAGAAAAAACTTTGAAGATCAACTCATCCCTGTCCACCTCTCAGGAGAAAGAATTATGTGGCTTATTGAAGAATCATTTGGATGCTTTTGCTTGGAGTTATAAGGAGATGAAGGGAGTCCACCCTTCAGTCTATACTCATCACATTTACATTAAGGAAGATTGCAAACCAGTCAGGTAGCCTCAAAGGAGGATGAACCCAGCCCATAAAGATATTGTCAAAGAAGAACTACAAAAGTTGCTAGATGTAGGATTCATCTACCCCATCTCTGATAATGAGTGGGTTTCTTCTTTGGTGCTAGTGCCAAAGAAAAACAGGAAGTGGAGAATCTGTGTAGATTATCGGGAACTAAACAAGGCGACCAAGAAGGACCATTTCCCATTGCCTTTCATAGATCAAGTGTTAGATGGCCTGGCTGGGAAGAAGTTCTTCTCCTTCCTAGATGGGTTTAGCGGGTACAACCAGATCCAAATCAGCCCAGAAGACTAGGATAAGACCACTTTCACTTGTCCATGGGGTACTTTTGCATACTAGGTCCTTCCTTTTGGGTTGTGCAATGCTCCCGCCACTTTTTAGAGAGCAATATTGAGCATATTTGCTGAACTGATTCATGACTTAGTAGAGATCTATATGGATGACCTTACCCCTTATGGTTCTAACTTCCAGGAAGCTTTGACTAACCTCGGAAAAGTTTTATTCAAGTGTATTGAAATGAACCTATCACTTAGTCCTAAAAAATGCGAATTCCTGATGACTAAAGGGACCATGCTAGGTCATACAATTTCTCAGCAAGGATTGCAGGTGGATCCCAATAAGATTGCTATCATCCAAAGGGTCCCACCTCCTCAAAAGGTAAGAGATGTTCGGAGTTCTCTAGCCTTAACAGGGTATTATAGAAGATTCATTAAGGATTTTAGTAAGCTAGCCTCTCCATTGTTTGGTATTTTGGGGAAATATGCTAAGTTTATATGGACTGACAACTGTCAGGAGGCTCTGGATGCCTTAAAAGGTAAGCTGGTAACTGCCCCAATCTTGAGAGGTCTAAATTGGGCCCTACCTTTCCACATTCACACAAATGCCTCGAACAAAGTGATAGGAGCAACCTTATGGCAAGTTGAAGAGAAGCTACCTTATACCATATATTTTGTCAGTAAAAACCTGTCCAAGGCATAATTAAACTACACTGTAACTGAAAAGGAGCTCCTAGTTGTAGTCCATTCCCTAAACAAGTTCAGACACTACATCACTGGCTACCAAACATTCATATACACTGATCATGCTGCAATTAGGTATTTGATGAATAAACCAGATGTAAATGCTCGTATCATCAGATGGTTACTTTTATTGTAGCAATTTGATTTGACTATTGTTGATAAGCCAGGTAAGGAAAATGTTGTTGCTGATTTTTTGTCTAGACTAGATCTGCCTATAGGTGAAGAAAGAATGGTGGATGATCAAATGCCAGGTGAACACCTATTTGCTATTTCAATACTCTCTCCATGGTTTGTTGATATAGCAAATTACTTGGTTTTAGCACAGTTTCCGCCACACCTATCCTCAAAAGAGAAGAGCAAGATTGCGAGGAAAAGTACCCAATTCATTTGGATTGGGGGCAATCTTTTTAAACTTGGATCAGATTAGGTTTTGAGGCGATGTGTCAGGGAGGAGGAAGTCTTTGACATCCTCCTAACCTGTCATGATGGGCCTTGTGGGGGCCACTTTGCAGCAAAAAGGACTGCCTTCAAAATTTTACAAGCAAGTTACTATTGGCCCACTCTTCATCAAGATGTCAAAAGATACATCAACCAATGTGATCGATGTCAAAGGATGGGGAAACCGACTCCAAGGGATGAGATGCCCCTACAACCTCAAGTGAATTTCGAGCCATTTGAGAAATGGGGCATGGACTTCATGGGTCTTATCAACCCTCCTTCAAAATAGAAATCTTACATCATTGTGTGTACTGATTATATGACAAAATGGGCAGAAACAAAGGCGATCAAAGCAACAACAGAGGAGAAAGTAGCTGAGTTTTTGAGGGAAAAATATCTTCTACAAGTTTGGCTATCCAAGAGAATTAGTCACAAATCATGGAAGTCAGTTTACCTCCAATTTGGTTGAATATATGCTCACACACCACAAGATTAAGCACAAAACTTCCACCCCTTGTCATCCACAAGCAAATGGATAAGTGGAAGTCACCAACAGAGCTTTGGAAGGGATTTTGACTAAGATAGTGAGCAACAACAGAAGAGATTGGGCAGATCGATTGGTTGAGGCCACCTAGGCCTACAACACCACCTGGAAAACCACCACGGGATTTACACCCTATGAGCTGGTCTACAGGAAGAAAGCTCTGCTATCAATAGAATTTGAATACAACACATTAAAGATGACAACTCAGTTGGACCTAGATCTCAGCCATGCACAAAAGGAAAGATTGCTTCAGCTAAATGGATTAGATGAACAGAGAATGCAGGCCCTACTCCACTCAGAAGTAGTCCAAATTCAGAGAAAAATATGGCATGACAGACACCTCAAAGAAAAATAATTCCAGTAAGGAGATTGGGCGTCGTTATATGATTCAAGATATAAAGATTTCAAGGGCAAACTGAGGACAATATGGCTGGGACCATATATAGTAGAAAAATGCAATGACAATGGTTCAGTCCTTATCCGAACCATAGATAAAGAAGCCATCCCTATGCTTGTCAATGGGCATAGATTGAAGATCTACGGGAAGCCCCTTTCCGTGCAAGAGTTCATTGAGAACCTGGGAAAAACAGTGTCGGTAGTGGAACAGGTCTCTCTCTCCACTCCACCCACACTCTAAAAAAAAAAAAGATCCCTGGGTGAAAACCTCTTGGAGGCACCTAGGGCAGGCAGTGAGGGTGAAAATCTCTTGGAGGCACCCCAGCTGTCTCAAAAAAATAAAATAAATAAATAAATAAGTAAAAAGAAAAAACCTAACTTCATTTGGATGAATTGTAGGTTGCAGGAGCGTCACACAAGAGAAAAAGACAGGACCAGGCTGCATGCACCCTTCATAGTCCATCCCTCCATCACTGTTATCCTTTTCCAAGCCTCAGTCTCATTTGTTTTGAAAATTTCGCATCCTACAGGAAACTTTGTGTATTCTACGAGAGGATCCTGTAGAAACTACAGAAAGGCCAAAATCAAGTTTAAAAAAGAACCCGAGGGTTGGAAATTCATCTAGAAGGCCTGTGAACCTCCCTACCACCATCCATTCGCCTACCTCTCCATGTGATCCCTGCACACCCACATTTCCACTCGTTTTTTCCTTGCCCTGCACAGACAACATATAGAAATTCTGGTTTTTTTTTTTTTTTTGAAAACACAAAAAAAAAAAGATGGCAAATAAAGTAGTAGCATTCTTCTTACTTATTCTTACCTGATACCTTCCAACTACTATGTCTTTTATTTAAAACTTTTGTCAGTTGTCATTTTAAGCCTGCTCAAGCATCAGGCTGAATTTCAGAAGAAGAAGCAGCTACAAGAAATCCTGTAGGATTCCTGCAGCAGCTGATCCCTTTGAAAAACAAACTCTAGAGACCAGGTCAACACAACAGGATGTATGAAGCATGTAAGGAGCAGATTTTGATTGAGGAATCATCAGCATAAGATGAAGGTCGATCATGCAGAGCACCAACAATAACAACAACGAGGAAATGAGGTGCTATAGTATGAAGTACGCATAACACAATAGCGACTAAGCAGGTAAGTGGCTAAACCTATTCTTCTATTGCATGAATATTATTTCAAAACTGCATGAACTATGGGAATGGTCACGATTAAGCGAAATCGGTGGCCAACTAACTGGCCACCCTTGTTCAGTTCACACACCCTTGTGGAATTCGGTTGAGCCACATCTAATTCAAACTGCCGATAAGATACACAGTCAGCACGTGTGGCATGTCAACTCGAGGGGAAAACATTTGAAACCAATAGTGGTGGTGGTGTATAACAGGAGTTAGGAAGGTGATGGCGGTCATTCGACATGAAGAACCATAATTGCACTAGCGTAGGACCAACGGTCCGAATGGGGATAACGTACACATTCGGCCACCTCATCTCCTCACCGCGGATCATGCCAACAGTTAAGTACAGTGTGGTCTAAGCCTTCACCACCCTTTAGTTCATTTTCATGTTACGAAGCTCTCGACTACAGTACTCATCTACCACCTTCAGAGCAGTGAACCAGTAGTTTCTACCAGTTTTTCAAAACCCTCCCGCCTATACGGGTTCTACAGGAGCACTACTATATTCTACAGGAGCAGGAACACCTTCTACAGGAAAAATAGAGAGCAGCTTTGCGGCCAAAAAAGTCGTAATTTTTGTCAAATTTGAGTTGGGACTGAGGTAGGCTCAAAAACTTGCTCTACATATGATATGTATAGATAAGGTGGTGGATTGAAAATAGAACTTTGGTTGAAGAAAAGTAAGGAAAGAGAAATTCAAAAGTTTGTAGTGTCTTTTCTGAATTCCACACAGTATCTCTGTTTCCTTCTCTGTGTTCAAAATTTGCCTTTCTCTTCCCCACATTTTGCTGTAAAAAAAAAGGGGATGCAATCATAGAAATCAAACCTGAGGAGGAAACGAAAATTGCAAGTTTGTTTACTCTGTGAAAAACCATTGTTTTATATAGTCCCTGTTCTGTCAACGTATTGATTTCTTCCAAGAACCAAGAAGCAAATTCAGGTTGAGAACAGTTTGAAGAAAGGGAGAATTGCAAATTGGTGCTGTGAAGAAGGAGCACACGGGAAATTCCTCCTACAGTTCAGAAACCACTAAACACCATTCCAAGAGGTTTTATGAGAAAGGAGCCTTTGAACTCTAACCAATTGCATGAGCACCCTGAGGTGGTGGCCCACGTCACCAGGGCAAATTGGATGATTTTCTTTGAAAGAATTCATGGACATGATGATGAGGTGACTGAAGAAATTTTGATGTCCTTAAGACCCCATTCGAAAACACATGCTACAGTCAGTTTCAGGCGTTTGACCCTATGGCTTACACTTGATTTTATCAGTCAAATCACAGGTCTTCCACTTGGGCTCCCTTGGAGCAAGGAGGAAAAAACATTAGGACAGGTTGCCAAGAAGACATTTTTTTCAACCTGAGGAGCATCGTGTAGAGGATAAAAATGGGGTCAAAAGGACAAGCTCACCTCCTCCTTGGAGTGAAGTCAGCTACCAGATAATGAAATATATCACTTGTGAAGGAAGGTTCAACATACTTTATGGTTATCACTTCAGGTTATTGCATGAATTGAGATATGGGATGGACCTACCTGCAGTTAGAAAACTCAGTCTCCCATATTTCCTCCTCTAGTCTTTGATAGAATGTGGTACTAAGCTGAATGCAGGGGTCCCAGACCAGCTGGCCCACCATGGTCTCATTAAATTATTGATGGAAGATGCCATACACACATACACCATCCCCATAGCTTGGGAAATTTTCAGGAATATGTCTAGAGAAGATGACATCAAACCTTTGACTGAGGACATCAGCCCATTTGGCAGTGAAGAGGAGGAAGAGAAAGAGGAAATTGAGAAAGAAATGCATGAGGAGACACAAAATATTCAAACAGAGGAGGAACGGGAAACAGAGGAGAAGCAGAAAGAAGAGGAGAAACTTGACAAATCCATTGTAATACCTAAGGCAAACAAGAAAACAACCTCAAAGATAGAGAAGAGGAAAAAAATAAAAGCTGAGAAGAAAAAGCCCAGAAAAAGACTACCACAGGAGCGGCAGGGACCTAGCAAGGAAAAGAGAAGACACCACCAGAGGTAGCAAAGACACAAGCAAAAACCGCAGAAGATGAAGGAAAAGAACAGCAAAAAGAAACATCCCCTGAAACATTGGCAAAGAAGTAGTAGTTGTGCTTGCTACATTGAGCACTCCAGCAAAACAAAAGGGAAAAAGAAAAAGACAAATATCCATGTATTTCAAAGCCAGAAGGAGCACCAAGATCAAGGTGGGCAAGCAGCAGCTACCATCAAAAGTACCCATTATTATTGAAGATGCACCTGCTGAGAAGGAGGAGGAATCTCCCTTCAAGATCTCCACTACCTATGAGAGAGGGAGTCCCAAAACCTCCACCTGGAAGGAAAGAATCAAAGTGATGGACTCCAAAGTAGTCATACAGGAAGCTAAAACTTCTTTACAGGAAACACTGACCAAACCGAAAGAGATTGAAATATTAGAAGAGAAGGCAACAAAACAGTCACAAGAGGAAAGCAAGGCCAAAGAGATACCTGAACCAAGCCCTCAGCCTAATTTAGGCTCCTATTACAATCTTCTAGAAGGTGGGAAGATCATCCCACAAAAATTCGTTGTACCTCTTTTCTTTGAATTAGAACAAGAAAAGGTCAGAACTCACACTTGGATGAAGATTGCTAAATCTAAAGGAGTTGAAGATATAGGACACATGGAGGAACAATTGAAAGAATTAATAAGGGAGTTGGGCATGGTAAGGCACCTAAAGAGCATCAAAAGAGCCCAATTATAGGAGGAAAATGAACTGCTGAAAAAGCAGTTACAGCAATAGGAAACTCAAGGGGGACATAAGTTGCCAATCTTGGAAGGGCAGCAACAGCAAGAAGGTTCCCTAGCAAATGATGAAACAACAGAGAAACAACAACAAGAGGAAGAGCCACAGACTGATGTTGAAATGATGATAAAGCAATAGCAAGAAAGAGAATCTCAGGCAACAGCTAAAGTGCTGATGTTGAAATAACAATTACAGGAAAGGAAAGCCTAGATGGCCTGCATGGCTAGCTGGGCAATGGAGGCCTTGTAATGCAGGCAACCAACTAGATCCTATGCACTACATCTCAAAGGCTAATGGCTCTAGTTCCAGATTAAAACATTGGCCCAAAGGGGCACAATCCCATTCCAAAATTATGGTCAGTTTATGCATCTATGTGCTACTAGTTCAGCTGCAGATAAAGCCAAATTAGTAGAATTTTACTTACACAATATGGCACTCCCTGATATGAATTTTTGGGATCCGACTACTGCATTGGGAGACCTACAGCTCATGGCTATGGCTTCTTGGATGAGCGATGAGGAAAGGAGAGCAATGGAAATTCAACAGATCATGGCAAAAGAGCTAAGTGAGCCCCTGCTGATAAGGGCTAAACCAGAAGACCCCTCAGCTCTCATATATGCTCATCAACACCTTGCAAGCAATCTTCAAGTTCTCCTTGATTATGTTGAAAGGCATGCACAAGCTATCGCTCATTTTGAAGAGATGGAAAGATTATTTGGCGATGAATGCCTTCATGCTTACATGAGAAGGTGGAATACATTGTCATACAACTTAAAGATCATGGAGTATCACTCCCCAACCAGAATGAGGGAGGCTATGGTGAGAGTGCCCCTATACAAACAATCAATGCAAAACTTGAAAGCCAACTGGATTGGCCTTAAGTTCAATCCTCCACTACTCTTAGGACTATTAGAAGGGGTTAAGGAAGAAGAAGAACAGAAGCAATGGGAGGAAATGGATAGAAAGGAAAATTTTCATGACAGGGAAGGGGATATCACCTCAGAGGCTTGGGATGTCAGGGAAGCTGTTAAAGCTATCAAGGATGAAGAACTAAATTTGTTGCTCAGAGGATGAACAACCCATTCAGCAGGGGGGTGATGACGAGCCCCAGAAATGGGTAACTATATGGGCTCATTCTGCCTATTATTTTTATTTAATCCACCATTCTCAATACTTTTGTGCATGTTTTTGAATATACTTATGTCAAAAGAGTGAATGGGGATGGTCACTTTGCCACATAGTCTAATGAGTGTTTATTGCAGATTTTTGGACAAGGACCAGGCATTTATGAGCAGATTAGCAGCCAAACTCGAGGAAATAGGGCCGAGAACTTATAGGAGGGGTGTCTCCTACATTAATGACGCCTTCCTCAAGTTCTCCACCAGTAGCTCGAAGTTCAAAGGCCAACAATGATGATCCACAGGGGCAACCGAGCAAGTCTAGTAGAAGTTGTTGTTATCTTCAGTTTAGGTAGCCAAGTTCCTTAAATTGAGGAGAACTGTTAGGAGTCCCCACTTGTATAAATAAGAAGGCTTCAGGCCTCATTAGGCTAGCCATTTCATAGTCTATTTTCACACTTTTGTGCAGTCTTGTACTCAGCTCATTTTCGAGCTCTTTTTGCAGACAGTTTTGTGATGTAACTATTATTTTTTGATCAATGAAGATGAATCGAGCTTTGAAACAGCACTGATCTTTTCTAGAGGGCTGCAGCTCTTGGGTTAGGGCCCAACCCAAGTGCCCAACACCTCCTTTGTGTATTTATATGGTTTTTTTCTTGCATTCATAAGTTGACTTCTGTTGTTTAGGTTAAATCTTGCTTTGGTAAAATAGGTTGTCGTTGATGGTTAAATTAGTTGTTCTTGCTTCAATTTGCTTAAATAGTTTGTTGTGGTAACAGAGAAAGATCCAAAAAGGCTACCAGCAGGTCTTGATCCCCTTTCTCCCTCCTTGGGACCATGAATTGAGGACAAGGCACTACTACTGCCACCAAAAACACAACTTTTTGCTTTTCATGCAACTGCTAGTGTGATGTTTTGAGTTGGAGAAGCTAATATTTGCTTGGATTCACATGCTTAGACCATTTCATGTTCATTTTCTAGGGCTTTCTCGCATAATTTGTTGTTCATAAAGTTCTGTTCAACAATACTCTGTTTTTAGGTCAAATTAGACAAACTTTGTTTTTTCGATTTTTGCTTGGGTCAATTTTAAGAAGTGGGTGTGCAACTCGAAAAACATTCCAGCTTGTCACCCCTCCATAGCACAACTTGTACTAGTTCATCTTTCGTAGATTCCTTCACTCATTCACCACATTTCACCAAACTGTCCTAATTTCTACATTTTTCACAAAGTCACTTTCTCACCCCTTTGAACAAATCCAACCTTCTCTTTCATTCCTGATCTTCATCAACAGAGTTCTAGACCCTTCAACACCTTCATCCAACCATCATTTCCCTTTTCCCATCGATTTTCCACCTTCAAACCTCCAAAAAACCACTTTTGGCCTCCTCTTGTAGATCTTCCTGTAGATCCCCTGCAACCTCCTGCAGAAGTTCATGCAAGTGATTTTTCAAAGTCTGATCACAATGGAAGTCTCTAGAATGGTGTTAAGGACATCTTAGGACCTTCCCACACCTTCCTCATCATCTGCAAAAGCCAACTCCATTTTCCTTTGCCACCAAACCACTACACAGTCACAATTAGTCAAATCACAAGCATAATAAATCCGCATAAAAATACTCAAAATTGCAAAAAGATGATTTCTTTCCATTTCTCTTTAGAAGTAGCTTGAATAAATGTAATTTACCTTTACAGTAATAAATGGCACCCATTTCAGTAGTTTCCATCTCTTTTCTCACACGATTAGGGTTTGCTAGGGTCTGAGTTCCATTTCAGTTTTCATTCTCTTTCTACAAGTAGAATAGCCCCCGTAGAATTAGTCTTCTGCCATCACAGTAAAATCTTCTTCTGAGAACTCATAGAAGTTGGCTTAAGCTCCTAGGGAACTTGTGCTAGCTGATCAAGTGACAACCTGTAGTAAGAGCTAGTACTTGTGCATACAACATCATCGCTTCCAAGTTTGTTACGAACTACCGGGTTGATAAAAGTAAAGAAGTAAGCCCCAAGAGTTGTAGCATTATTGCTGCAATACTAGAGCTCACCACCAACTAATTAGGTAAACATGTGATGAGAGAGGTTACTATAAGGGATTCAAGCTCCTTGGTGACCTTAAGGAAATGGAATCCATGGAACATCACACACAGTCATCCAACATCATCAACAGAACCCTCATGAGACAAGTCAACCACTCAGACAGCTTGTCCCTGGGTCCCACTGTTGTTCTGGATCTCTTAGGCCATAATCTCTCTCATTCTATGGGCAAGGGAGCGACCAACAACCTAAAGTTACTCTCATAGGCCTCTGTGTCAATGATTGTGGACTTTTATCGGCAAACTTGTGCTAGCGACCCTAAGATTTGAGCCACTTTTCTAGCCCAGAATCCCATCCTCTACCCAAAACTTGCTACAACCTTCAGAATCCATCAAAGAAATGATAACAATGTTGATAAATAAAAAATCAACCTCGGAACTAGGCCTGAGCATTCCCAATCAAGATTGAAATTCTATAAAACACTTGGCATCAATGCAACCTACAAGTCTAGGATACAAGGTAGAACATAAATGACTGAAATAACTTATGAAACATAACCAGAAGGATCACCTCCTTTTCCATTGGACTATTATATCATCAATTAGGTCTCACATCCATCCATTTAACAATTACAAGTAAATACATGAAATAACCATGACATGAACCAGTCACATAACCATGCTTATAACCAACATTAAACCATATAAATATAAGAGATACGACAACCATTAAATCCACATATAAACAAGTACAAAAGTAAGATAACTTAGCTTTTATTAATCATAGGCAAATTCGACTAGGTTTGGGACTTCTACGTATTGCCCGACCATAGACATGGTTGAACCAAATCTCTCTTTCAGCCAGTCACCGCCGTGCCATATTCCAAAAAGGAATCCAAAGGTTAAACCACCTTCACCCTCACCAAACCATGATCACACCAAAAACGGTGCTCCGATCACAACCGAACCGAACTTGGAATGCCATATGGAATCCATCACTATTCTTGAAGAATTTTCCTTCTCCTTGTCTCTCAGGCTTTACCGCAATCCAATCTCGAATCACTAGGCCCTAAACCGAGACTAGTCTCCCAGGCTTTACCACAATCCAAACTCGAATCACTAAGCCCTAAACAGAGACTTCTCCCTTAGGCTTTATCGTGTATCCAGCCAAAATCGGTCAAGGGATTCTAAGCCTTTGGGAATGAACCTTGAGACCACCTTCGCCCTAGATTCAAAATCCATCCGACAAACCAAAGCTCAAAACCAAAATAAACATCCCAACACCATGGCATCTGGAAAAAGGCAAGGCTAGGCTGAAAACCATTGTCATAACCCAAAAAAACCATGCCACCAACAATAAGAGAACCATACACCAACATGCAAATCCATGCATGTCCAAACTAGTTAGGAATTCACACCTAAAAAAGGTCACCTGCAAGTATTCCTACTGAAGCTACTTGATCTTGCTCTTCTTCCTTGATCCTTGCTTTCCTTCCTTTCCCTTTCCTTGCTTTTCATTCCTTGATCCAAAACTTGAACTAACAAAAGGTTACCAACTGATCCTCAAAAGCCTTTTTATTTATGAGGCCTCTAATTTCTTCATTTTCCATTATTTTCCTTCAATTTCCTCCTCACATGCAACATGTGACCTTTCACCTTACTTTTCTCCTAATTTCCTTTATTTCCATAGATAAATGTGCCATAAATTCCTTTTGCCTTTTAATGCCTTTTCTTTAGCCTTTGCAAATTTTCCTTAGCCAAAACACACATCAAGGGATGCCCACTACGATATTTTTGCCCAACATTCAACTTGGAATAAGTGTCCCTTAACCGTTGTCTTATTTTTCCTTTATTAACTTTTATTACATGGAATTTTCACCAAGGTTGTTACAGTAAGTGTTTCCTCTTACTCTAAAAGCAATAGCTCTCTGATAGTTCATGAGCCTTGGTGGGAACTACATTCAAACATGGGAAGACATCAATAATGTATTCTTAAAGAAATACTAAGACTGTTTTCAGGGCAATGAAGATATTTTTGGAATAATACAAGGGGAAGATTAAAGTTTGGAGGACTATGTAGAGTGATTTTGATACAACCTTCAAAAATCAAAACATAAACATTTGGCAAAAGAAACCTTGAAAAAACCCATACTCAAAGGAATCAAAGATGAATTTTTAGAACCTTTAAATCTGATAGGAGCAGGTGATGTTTTTCATTCACCATATGAGAATGTTTCTGAATTATGCATTAGGTATTCAAGAGGAATCTCCAAGACTGGTAAGGATTCTCGAGAACTTTCCTCTCAATTTTTGAAGTCTGCTACAAAAATAGGAGTTGTGAATGCCTCTCTAAATTTATAATTCGGTGATTTGCAGGAAGAAAAAAAGAGTTGCAAGGAGGATCACTTGATAAATTATTGCCCATATTGTTAGGGTTTCAACAAGTATTTAAGGAATCGGGTAAGGAAATAAATCCACTGTCAGGTATAACTCAAAAATCGTCATCAATTAATACTTGGACTAACATTTATTGTATGCAACAAGTTCTTGAACAAATCTATAACCCTACAATTCCATGGCAGACTTATAATCCTCCTATAATTCAATATCCCACCTTATGGCCACAATGGCCCTCTCCCTCGAGCTAGATATTCCCACGGCCTCAAGGATGGTTTGGAGCCTCCTCTCTAGGGAAATTCCATATGGAAACTCCATTACTTGAGCCACAATAGTTGTAATCCTTGTCCAATGAACCACCATGATATCCTTCTCTATTGTCCCAGCCATTTGTGCAACCAAACCATAATTCCAGCAATCAAGTTGCACATCAATTTAAAACACATATTATTCCTACTCACTCCCCTATCGAATGTTATGTCATATCTTTTAGAGATGGGAGAGGAGTTAATTCAGAAACTTCCCCTATTACCACACAACATTTACCTTAGGAAGAAACTTTAATCCATAAACCATTAGAGGAGCAATCTATGATTGGAACTTGTTCAAAAATTGTTATTGAAGCTCACCAAGAAGAAAACCCTATAATTTCTCTTAACCATCCTTGTAAATATGAAGAGAACAAACATCAAGGTGTGGAATACTTGTACAAGTTGGAGAACCATGAATATGTGGGTCCTATTGAAGCCTGGTTCCAAACAATTGTCAGCACACCCATTTTGTCATCATTCAATAACTCTTGGTACCATATCAACCAAAGAAGTTGGTTTCTCATACTCCCGTATGTGTTGAAGTTTACATTTTAAACCTGAGTGTGAGTATGTTCAGTATTCTGTTATGCACATGCTTACATTGGAAGTACTCCTACACTTGAAGGAGATCTTCCTTTCTTTAAATTAGGGTAGGAAAGTATAAAAGCAATAAATAACAATGCCATCTAAAATAAAACAGTTACAACAACACTATTGAAATTGCAATTCCCTAAGGCACAATTATTGAAACTTCCATTATTATGCACTCTTATGGCAAGCCTTGTCAGAAGCAATTCACTCTTAATAGCTCATATCCTATAAAGTGATATTAATCATTGATTAGGTGGTTCTTCTTCATATTGTTTGGTCATCCATTGAGTGAATAGGGGGACTTGTCATTGTTATGCTTAATACTTTCCATTCATAAGTCAAAACCATAACCCAAGCCTGGTCATTTGAACAAATTGTCATCCAATAAATCTTTTCAAGTTTCTCTTAGAAGGTATTGATGAAAACCCTCCTATGGTGTGCCACTCCTATAAAACCCTAATGAGCTCTCATGAGAACCCTAGCATGATTAACTTGAGGAATCGTTCAGTCATATATGAGATGATTTCTTTAAAATGAAACTTTAGGGTAGCAAGACCAACCAGTAAAGATTAGTCATTACAAACTTTTCATGCCATCTCGTCCTTTAAAGGAGAATATTTTCCTACCCACCTTTTAAGTAACATATTGAAGGTTAATCATAATAAGAGTTTATTTTAAAATGGATTAATTGAGGGATAAGAGGTCTCAATATAAGAATGACATTATCGCTACTCGTCACCAAGTCAGGGTAATGGATTTCAGTTGTAAATTTGAAAGATAAGAGGTCTCGTCACGAGCTCGCTTGTTAATTCTTCTTAGTTCTTGTGAATGGCATTGTCATTAACTGGTTAACAAGCCTACACAACGACCTTCAGTTACTTTATAAACCAAAGTAAATGTTTTTAGATGACTATGAATATATATCTAATAGTTGGGACACGAGCATTTCATAAGGTTAAAAGGCATCATTGCAAGGCTATAAAAGCCTCTTGGTAGCAAGGCTATGCCTGTGGTATTAAAGTTAAATTTACAATATGATTTGCTTGGTTGTTTTTGCCTTTCCCTTAACTCATTATCATATCTCTCTACTAATGGCTTTAAGATCCTTTCCATAATGTGCTTTGGAGTTCTGTCTTTTAGAAATATGAAGGTTTTCATGGATGTGGGACCCTTAGTGTAGGTGATTCACTGTGCTTGAGCAAGAGGAGCTTCACATATATGCTTGGATAATGGAAAGATGGTCATCGTGGGAGGGTATCTTTTTGTCATGTTTCTTTTTCCCTATTTCCATTCATTTTTAATGCCATGGCTTTCAAATTATGTCACTTTTATTTGTAATTAGGATATTAAGGTGAAGAACTAATGGTTGGGATTACTCCTGAGATGGTTATGGAAATTTTGATGGTTAGCTATTTCATGATCCCCATGGTAACAACATTTTTAGCATTCCAAGCTAAATGCTAGGTAAAAACATAGTGATGGGGATCACTTGTGATTAATAAATTGCTATGGAAATCGACAATGACAACGACAAAGGCAAAGAGGCATTAATTGGCATTTAATTTGTGAAATAAAGGAAAATAGGAGAAAATGAAGGTGAAAGGTCACAAAATTTCATGTGAAGAAAACTGAAGGAAAATGAAGAAAATAGAGGCCTCAATGATAAAAAGGCTTATGAGGATTTGTTCACAGCTTTTATCAATTTAGTCTTTGGCACTTTCATTCTATTCTCTCTCATACTCTCACACACTTAGAGTTTTCTTAGAGCACTCTTGGATGATTTTGGCATACTTTGGATCTGGAGAAAGAAGGCAAAGGAAAAGCATGAAGCGCAAGAGGAGAGAGGGATCAATAGCTACAACGAGTTTGCTTGCAAGTACCAAGTTGCATGTATGATTTCCTTGTAATTTTTGGCATGCATGGTATATGTGTATGGTTATTTGGTTATGATATGTCATTGGCACGAAGGTTTGTTTGGATTGACAATGGTTTTACCTAGCCCTTCCATTTCCTGGATAGTCACGGTGTTGTGGGTTTTCCCTTTTGTTTTATGATTGGTTCTCATGTTCCTTGTGGCTATGGGTTGAGTTATTAGTTCCTAAAGCCTTGGTTAAACAAACACTTTGGAAGCCCTAGAACAACTTGGGTTGAGTTACTAGTCCTCAAAGCCTTGGTTGGATAGTTATTAGTCCTCTATCCTTGGCTGGACAAATTTTCTAAAGCCCTGCAACAATTGTGGGTTGAGATACTAGTCCTGGAGCTGGATTGGAACAAATGCTTTGGATCCCTGGTCAACTTGGGTAGAGATTGATCTGGTGATGGTTAGTGATGTCCGACTATGAGGTGGAATCATTGGTCAAGGGTTAAGTTGGTTTGGCCTCTGGAAGCCCTAGTTTGGTTTTGGTTGGTTATTCCATGAGATCCCACATTCATGCTTAGAATATGGCACGAGGGTGATTAGTTGAAAGATAGATTCTGTTAAGCCCAATCTATGGTCGGGTGGTACGTGGAAGTCCCTGACTTGGTTGGATTTGCATATGTTAATATGAGATCCTTTCCTCTTGTAATTCATGAGTATTTATATTGGTTATTATGTGGCTTTGATGGTTGTTTTATCATTGTTATTATGTTGGTTGTAAGCATGGTTTATGATAGATTTTAGTTGTGGCTCTTAACATATTTTGATTAGTAAATGAATGGTTATTGAATGCATGACCTAATAGATTTTTCTGCAGCTATTATGAGAGGGCATTAGACCAGATTGTTGATTCTCAGATAAGTATGAGATCCCTATGTTCAAGTATGTAATTATGACGTGCAGACTACATTTTCATGATGTGTTTGACGAAATGTATGTCATGGTTAGGATGGGTCAGGTTAATTCCTTGATCAAGTTTTGAATTAAAGGCTTTGTCTTTGTGTCATTTATCATTTTTGAGAGTTTCATTGAGTTTTGAGCAAAGATATGGATCGTAGCCCTAAAAAAGTGGCTCAGATTTCAGGGTCACTAGCACATAACTAAGTAATTTAGTCTACAATAATTGGGAAGCAGACGTATGGGAGCAGCTAGAGGGTTACATTCACTTCCTTCCCTTGTCATGGTAGCGTTTGGGAGCCCAAATCAGTAATAAGTCAAGACAACTCAGGGGTTGGGCACCTGGAGTGGTTGGTTAGCTCCTGGGGGTCCTGTAGTCCCTAAGGGTGGTCAGTAAGGTTTTAGTCTGTCTATTCCACTTCCTTAACTATACCTAGGAGTTTGAATCATATCATAGTAACTCTTCATCACATATTTACCCCTGTGGAGCGGTGAACTTGGGTAAGTGTTGGAAGAGGGTGTTACAAAGTGGTATCAGAGCTCGTAGGTTCAACACTTGGATTGGATCAACAAAATGTGTTTGCCATGCATGCATGTAGGTTGTGTATGTGTTTATTATGTATGCATGGTGGTAGTCATTGTTACAATTGTGTTTTCATGTAGAAATTGATGATGTTGTTGTTGGGATGTGTTTGTCAGACATACATGTCGGTTGTATATGTGTTGAAAAGTAAGAAAACTTTTGGTAAAAATCACATCATCAGAGTTTTTTCAACGCGTTTCGACCCATCCAACGTGGTTCATCGTCATGTGTTCATTATGCATGCTAGTGTATGTATGTTTGTTATGCATGTATGGTGATGGCTATGATTATCATGCATGAGGTCATTGTATGCAATTGGTGTTGTCATGCACGATGTTGGCATATTGATATGGTTATGTATATATACATGTATCGTGTTAATCTGGATTGAGCTTGCAAACGAGATAGCCTCCCCTGAACTTCACTGAGTTACGTTTGATTATGTTTATATTTGGTTTGTCTCACATAGTATGTTTGGAGGAAGAAGATCAAGATGACTACCAAAATGGTGGAATACAATAAACGTGACTCTTCCCACAGATTAGATGAGCAACATGGTGATGAGTAATCCCCTCACATAGCATATACATTGAGAAGTTTGAAGGCATAAATAAGGAGTTGCAAAGCGGATAATGACAATATCATTCAGTCATATGAAAGACTTTCTAGGGCACATGAGAAACAAGCAGAGGTCAATGTCGTGATTCTTCAAAGTCTATCAAATTTGTAGATATAGGAACCACTTAGGATTAGTCATGGACAAGAGGAAACGATAGATGGCGCATATGACAACAGGTATCAATCAAGACATAGGTTGGATAGAGAGGACACAGTCAGAGATGGCATATTTCTGGATACACCTGACCGAAGGGGCAGTGATCATGGGTTCTATCCTAGTTCTGGTTCAGAGAGACTGTATGGTCATCACCGTCACCATCCATATAGGAGGAGTGAGAAGCAATATTTTCTAGAAGAGTTAAAGAAAGCAAAGCCACCTACATTTGATAGAGAAATGAAGAAGTCGTGGGATGGAGAAGCTTGGTTGCTTGGGATGAATAAGTTCTCTATATTGCATGGTTATTCAGAGAACACGAAAGCCAAAATAGTTACCTTCAGTCTTAAAGGTAAATCAAACATTCGGTGGGAAGATGTGAAGAATGTTAGAGGAATTTGGGAAGAGGAGTTGACTTGGAGGGAGTTTGAGAGATTTTTCAGGAAGAAGTATCTATTTGAGAAATACTATGATGACAGGGCGGAGGAATTCTATGAGTTGAAGATGGGATCTATGACTGATGAGGAGTATTCTATCATATTATTGGAGTTGTTGAGGTATGTGCCTTATCTTAAGGAGGAGAAATGTAATACTCAGAGATTCCTCAACGGGTTGTCTGTGGCATTCAAAGATAGGATTGAGTTTGATGAGCCTAGATCGTTGGAGGAAGCCATTGGGAAGTTGAAGCATTGTTACGAGCAATCGAAGTGTCGAGTTTGAATCTAAATAGGATTGGAAAGGTAATGAAAATACTAAAGGAAAATGGGATAAGAAGTGATGAAGACAACATGACACAGGTAACAAGAGAATGCAATGTCACACAAGAAGTTCATATCAGTTGACAGAGGACAAGGATTACAATTTGAGGAGCAGAACAAGTGTGATGGAAGGAAGTCTATACAATGTTGGACTTGTAGGAAGGATCATTGCAAGAGAGATTGTCCACAACATCATGGTGTAATACCACATATCTACAATGCTCAGGAAATACAAACAATGGGGGATGTTGGATAGAGCATTCCTCGGATTTATGCAGCGTTGGATAGTAGGCAAACGGATCATCAAGCATCTATTATGGAGATGGATGGTAAGCTTTGTGATCAAGTTGTTTCTATTTTGATTGACCTTGGATCTTATTATAATTATGTTAACCCTAACCTAGTGGATAAGTGTGGTTTGAATAAAGAAGTGCATGCATAGTCTTGGTCAGTGCAATTGGCTACAAGTACTAAGAAAAGGCTTCATCACTGGGTAAGAGATTGTGCATTTGAGTTGAATGATGTGCATACATCAACACATCTGAATGTGCTTTTGTTGGGATCACACAATGTTTTGTTGGGTATGGATTAATTGTATCTTCATAAGCGACATCAGTTAGAATGGTTACAATTGTGCAGGTAAAGCATAGTTGCAAGAAAGGGTGTGTATTATTTCTAGTGCATATCTCCAGTGGCAAAGATAAGGATGTTGAGGATGCGAAGGTCTTCAAGAGGTATCTGGTTTTACAGTAGTTTAAGGATGTGTTCCCAGTAGAGGTTTCAGGGTTACCGCCTCACAGGGAAGTGGAATTTTCTATTGAGTTGTTACCAGGAGCAGCACCAGCATCAAAGGTACCATACAAGATGAACACACTAGAGCTATTGAAATTGAAGTTCCAATTGAAGGAAATTCTTGACAAGGGATATATTAGGCCAAGTGTACCGTTGTGGGGTGCACCAATGTTGTTTGTGATGAAGAAGGATAATACTCTTAGATTTTGCATTGATTACAATTAGTTGAACAAGGCGATGATTAAGAATAGGTACCCTTTGTCATGGATTGATGACTTATTTGACTAGTTGAAGGGAGCAACGATGTTCTCGAAGATTGATTTGAGATCATGTTACCATCAGGTACACATCAAAGAAGAGGACATCTACAAAACTGCTTTCCAGACCATGTATGGCAATTATGAGTTTGTTGTAGTTCCTTTTGGTTTGACTAATGCTCCAACTACTTTCACGTGCTTGATGAATAGTGTGTTGTGTCCTTATATGGACAAGTTCGTTATTGTATTCATTGATTATATATTGATATATTATAAGAATGAGGAAGAGTATGCCAAGCACTTAGTAGTAGTGTTAAGACTGCTAAGAGAGCATCATTTGTATGCCAAGCTTAGTAAGTACAATTTATTTTAGACAAAGGTACATTACTTGGGACATGTGGTTTCCAAGGAAAGCATAGAAGTGGATCAGAAAAAGATAAGAGCTATCATGGAATGGGCAACTCCTAGGAATGTAGATGAGGTCAGATCATTCTTGGGATTAGCTGGTTATTACAGGAGGTTCATCAGGAACTTCTCACATATTGTTTATCCTATTACATCATTGGAAAGGAAAGGAAAGATATTTGAATGGATAGAGGAATGTGCAACATGTTTTGAATAGTTGAAGTAGTTTTTGACAAATGCTCAAGTTCTAAATACTGGAAAACCAGATAAATAGTTCGTGGTGTGCATAGATGCTTGCAAGAGAGGACTTGGTGGAGTCCCATTGCAAGAGGGATAGGTGGCATGCTACAAATCAAGTAAATTGAATGAGCACGAGCAAAACTATGTGACACATGATCTTGAGTTAGTAGCGGTCATCCATGCACCAAAGATGTGGAGGAACTATCTTCTTGGTAGTAGGTTCATTTTGATGAGTGATCACAATGAGCTGAGATACTTGTTTGATCAATTGAATCTAAATGTCAGGCAAGTCATATGGTTGGCCACGATCAGTGAGTTTGAATTCGAAATCAGGTACATTAAGGGTAAAGAGAACATGGTCGCATATGATCTGAGCATGAGAGTACAAGTAAATCACATAACAGTTATGAGTTCATATGGGACAAATTTATAGGATCGGATCTTGCTGGCAGGACAACAGGATGGCAAGTACCAACAACTTAGGCATATGTTACAACAACATGGTATAGGTGAACAAGATGTGGACTATCAACCCACGATAGATGGTTTGGTGAGATTTAGGGAAAATATTTATGTGATGGACAACAGTGAACTCAAGAAGCTTATCTTGTAAGAATTTCATGTTAAGCCGTATTTAGGTCACTCGGGATATGAGAAGACATTGATAGTTGTGAAGAAGTTATACAACTAGCTGAATTTGAATAAAGAGGTGGTAGAGTTTATTGCAAGGTGCTTAGATTGTCAATAGGTAAAAGCAAAATGTAAGCATTCAAGTGGATTATTACAACCAATTCTGATTCTAGAGTGGAAATGGGAGGTCATTTCCATGGATTTCATTATAGGTTTGTCTATGACCTCTAGGCAACATGATTATATTATAGTTGTGGATGATAGGTTGACAAAGGTAACACACTTCATTCCAGTAAAGTCTACAAATTCAGCTAGTGAAGTAGCACAAGTCTTCATTAGAGATTTAGTGAGGTTGTATGGTGTTCCAAAGAAGATCATGTCAAACAGAGATGCCTATTTCACTTTTAGGTTTTCAAAAGCGTTATTTTCAAGTTTGGGGACAAAGTTGGCCTTCAGTATAGCTTTCATCAACCACATAAAGATGGACAAACAGAGAGTGTCAACAAGATTTTGGAGGCCACGTTGAGGATGTACGCCATGCATCAACAACAAAAGTGTGAAGAGTATATTCCATTGATGGAGTTTGCATATAACAATGGGTATCAAGAATATTTGAAGATGAGTCCATTTGAGGCACTTCATGGGTGGAGTTGTAATGTTGCTATCACTTGGAGTGATCTAGTGAACATGGTATTAATTGGACTGGACATGTTGGCAGAGATGGAACAAGAAATGCAGGTAATCAAGAAAAAACTAAATGTAGCACAAGACAAGCATAAGAGTTATGAAGATTAACAAAGGGTGTTTAAGGAGTTTCAAGTTGGGGAATAGGTGTACTTGCGCATCAAGCCCAAGAAGAGCTCCTTGAGGATTGGGTCATGTGCGAAGTTGACACCTCGGTATTGTGGGCCTTTCAAGATTCTTGAGAGCATTGGACTAATAACCTACCGATTTGTACTACCTCCGACATTTAAAGTCCATGATGTTTTCCATGTGTCATTGCTTAAAATATATGTGAAATATGTTGATCTTGTTAATGATTGGTTTGTGTTGTAGGTGGATCTAGAAGGAGAATTCCAGTCGGAACCTTCGTGCATTTTGCAGCAAAGGATTCTTATGCTCCATAATTGAGCAATTGAACAAGTTAAGGTGTAGTGGAATCACTTTGGGACGAATTAAGCTAGCTGGGAGATGGTTGGTCAAATGTAGGCTATGTATCCTTCTCTATTCGTTAGTTGAGCAGATGTTTTTTGGTATGTTTGATGTTGTGTTTGGTTATGTTTATATATGCATATGTATGTAAATATCGCATCGAGATGTGTTATAAATCAACAATAAGCGATATGGTGTTCATGATATGTTGGTTATGTTTTAACAAAGGGATATGATGTAAATGTTGTATTGGGTTGTGTTATAAAGCTCCATAGACACCATGTATTTGATGGTTTATAAGTGCCATTGAACACCGAGGACGATGTTCCCCCAAGGGGGAGGGTTATGTAACAACCCTGGTTAAAAATCCATGTAATAAATTAATAAAGGAAAAATAAGACCAAGGTCACGGGACACGTATTCCAAGCTGAATGTCAGGCAAAAACATAGTGATGGGGATCACTTGTAATTAATAAATGGCTATGGAAATTGGAAAAGGCAATGGCATAGACAAAGAAGCATTAATTGGCATTTTATTGATGAAATAATGGAAAATATGAGAAAAGGAAGTTGAAAGGTCACAAAATTACATGTGAGGAAAATTGAAGGAAAAATAGAGTACAATGAAGAAAATAGCGGCCTCAATGATAAAAAGGCTTCTGAGGATCAGTTCTTAGCTTTTGCTAGTTCATTATTTGGCACTCTCATTCTATTCTCTCTCTCATAGTCTTGCACACTTAGAGTTTTCTTAGAGCACTCCTGGAGGATTTTTGCATACTTTGGTTTTGGAGAAAGAAGGCAAAGGAAACAAAGGAAAGTGCAAGAGGACAATGAGATTAACAACTACAATGGCTTTGCTTGTAGTTACCAAGTTGCATTATGATTCCTTGCTAGTTTGGCATGCATGGCATATGGATGTGGTTATTTGGTTATGATCTGTCATTAGCATGGAGCTTTGCTTGGATTGACAACAATTTTGCATAACCTTGCCATTTCCTGGATAGCTATGGTGTTGTCGGTTTTCCCTTTTCTTTTCTAATTGGTGCTCATGTTCCTTATGGTCGTGGGTTGAGTTATTAGTTCCTAGAGCCTTGGTTGGACAAACGCTCTGGAAGCCATGGAACAACTTGGGTTGAGTTACTAGTCCTGGAAACCTTGGTTGGACAAGCGTTCTAGACCCCTTGGTGGTTTGAGTTACTAGTCCTAAAGCCTTAGTTGGAAAAACGATTTGGAGCCTTGCGACAGTTGTGGGTTGAGTTACTAGTGCCGGAGTTGGGTTGGAACAAATGCTCTGGAGCCCTAGATAGCTTGGGTAGAGACCGATCTGGTGATGGTTAATGATTTTCGGCTGTGAGGTGGAATCATTAGTTGAGGGTTGAGGTGGTTTGGCCTCTGGAAGCCTGGTTTGGTTTTGGTTGGTTATTCCATGAGATCTCACATTCATGCTTGGAATATGGAATAGGGATGATTAACTGAAACAGAGATTTAGTTAAGCCCAATCTATGGTCGGGTGGTACGTGGAAGTCCTTGACTTGGTTGGATTTGCATATGTTAATATGAGCTCCTTTCCTCTTGTAATTCATGAGTATTTATACTGATTATTATGTGGCTTTGATGGTTGTTCTATCATTGTTATTATGTTGGTTGTAAGCATGGTTTATGACATATTTTAGTTGTGGATCTTAACATATTTTGATTAGTGAATAAATGGTTATTGAATGCATGACCTAATAGATGTTTTTGAAGCTATTATGGGAGCAAATTAGACCATTTTGTTAATTCCCAGATAAGTAAGAGACCCCTGTGTTCATATATGCAACTATGACCTGTAGATTACATGTTCACGATGAGTTTGACGAAATGTATGCCATGGACCATGGTTAGGATGGGTGAGGTTAAGTCCTTGGTAATTTTTTAAATTAAAGGCTTTTCCTTGATGTAATTTATCATTTCTAAGAGTTTCATAAAGTTATGTGCAGAGGTCTGGATCCTAGATCTTAAAAGTGGCTCAAATCTCAGGGTCGCTGGCACAAAACCGAGTAATTTAGTGTACAGTCACTGAAAAGCGGGCTTATAGGAGCGACTGGAGGGTTACAGTAGCTGGCTTGAGTTGTCATAGGAGCGACTAGGAGTCCATATCATTAAAAAGTCAAGTTAACTCTGGGGGCTCTTGTAGTCCCCGAGGGTGGTTAGTAAGGTTTTAGTCTGTTGACTCCACTTCCTTAACTGTACCTAGGAGGTTGAGTCATATCATAGTAACTTTTCATCACATATTTACTCCGGTGGACCGATGAACTTGGGTAATTGTGGGAGGAGGGTGTTACAGTTTTGATTAATTTTGCTCTCTGTTAGAGGTTTTGCTTGCATGAGGGCATGCAAGATGATCGACAGGGGGGGACGTCAGGACCCAAAATAGTCATGTTTAATTCACATTTTTTCCCTATGCTTACTCATGGTTTTCATTGTTATTACTATCATTTTGCACAATTGTTGGGCTAATATCTTAAACTTGGAGTGTGACTAGGTAATTGTTCATTATTTAATATATTCCCTTTGTTTTGATAAGAATCACATCAAATATGTTATTAATGGTGGTGCTTATGTTATTTTAGTTTCTTAGGAAGGCGCGTGAAACTCCAACCAAAGATATACATTCATTAACAATTGATTGCTAAGTGCATTAATAGATGGCCATGTTCTTATGCCCTTAGAAATCCCTTCACCAAGAAGAAATTATGCATAAAGTTCTTATATGAAGACACCATGTGGCCTATAGATTACACTTATTAGAGATATTTTCGAAGATTGAATCAAGGTCAACTGCACTCTTGAAATGGTGGTTTACCAAGTGCAGTTAAGTTCCTGCACCAACAACATTCTTGCACCAATTTAGGGCTTTGATATATTAGCACTCTTTTGAGGAAAATTGAAGATGGTTTTTGTCAAAAATGATGTTTTAACACCTCCACATGAGTTAGAATGCACCCAGGTCATACAAATCATTTTTTAGAGAATAATTAATATTACGACCCCAAAATTCGCATAGTTTTCAGACTGTTAACTTTCTCCTCGGTTTGTGTGCATATGAGGCAATTCCCATAATTATGAAACACAACTTTTGTTGAAAAAATGGAAAATTACGCTCCCTTAGAACGATTCTCCAAAATTTTCCATGGTTTGGGAGATTTGAAGGGTTATTAGAGGCAATTTTATAAAAAAACACAGTTTTCTAGAATTGTAAGATCATGCCCATAATGAAAATTTTGTACCAGATCTTGATTTTTCTTATCGGATGATGGCTTAACCAGATTTCCGTTGATGGAAAATTGTTGTGATTCGTCTTGTTTGTAAGTATATTGGATTTTCTAGAGCCAAATTGATATTGTAAAGAATCATATAAACTAAGCCATGGCCTTGTGCAAGGGGTTGTGATACTATTGGAACAATCTATCATAACTTTCTGTTGATTTTGACTCGAGGATAACCCCTTTTTGGTTGTTGGACTCTCTATCTACACAATGTAAAGGCCAAAAGTTGAGTAATAAGAATTTTATGGCATGTTTCATTCCATTTATTTATGCACTATGTGTTTAATTTTGTTTATGTGAATTAGTTTTCTTACAAAGGGGACGATGTGGTTGGTTTGGGCCTAACTCAGCTTGTTGCCCCTTTGTTTAGTTGATTTTGAATAAGATATCTACAAATCTTATTTTGGTACGTTAATCTCTAGTTTTGCTATTAGATGTGGAAGTTCATCAAGTGGGAGTCTTATACTATATATATATATATATATATATATATAATATATATAATGTATATATATATATATATCTATCTATATATCTATATATATCTATATATATATACATAATATATATATATATGTATATTATATAATATAATATATATGTATATATATGTAATAATATATATATATATATATATATATCTATCTATATATCTATATATATCTATATATCTATCTATATATATATATATATATATATATATATATATATATATATATGTATATATATATATTATTTTCCTCATGACTCGCTTCACATCTAGAAACCTAGAAATTGTGTGATAGGTGGATGTCTCGTATTCAAATCATTGGCGTAAATTATTATTGTATGAATTCCATCCAGAAGTTATAACAAAATTTCTTTGTTTTCTCTACAATGAACATATCAATTAACACTCTGTTTCATAAAGCTATTTTTTTTGCATCAAAATTCATGATAGGAACGCAACAAATCTACAAAGATTTACATATTTTTATGAAATCAGAACTCTTTTTGTCTTAGATTTGAGGGTAATTGCTGCATAACTCGAATTGTAACAGTTTTTTTGGTTGAGGAGGCCTTCTAACACTATCATTGATATCTTATGCCTATATACCAAGATAGCGCTGATATATATATATATATATATATATAATATATATATATATAATAATATTATATTATATATATATATATATTACTACTTGGTGATGAGACTTACCATAATGATGGTGCAATATGGTATAATTTGTCTTTGAATTTTTACAGTTGCATACATTGTCCCACCTCCTTTGATACGTATTAAGTCAAATGGATCATTTTTAAGAAGAAATTGACCCCTTATTTATAAACCTGCAATTTTCTTAATAAAGTGATTACTCACACTTTCCAAAATTAATATTGTAAGTTTTTTTTTTTTGGTGTGAAGCTTGTGCAAAGCATAATTGAGTACATATATGAGGGAAGGTATGACAAATTTGTAATATTTTATTATCCTTATGGATTCCACATAGAGATGGTTACTTATTGGACAAAGTCGATATTTATTAATGGATTTCATTGTTTGGTATTTTACATTGTACGGGAAGCAATTTTATATTTTCCTTGACAGTGTGTGGATTGCCTATACTTATCCTTTTGTTCATTAGCTTATTAAGATAAATCTTATCTTGAAGTTTCTTGGACTAGTTAGAAGTCAATGCTCAGGTCTCTAGCTAATTAGAAGTTAGGGTTGTTTTCCAAATTGATTTGTAATTAGAGATTGCTCTTTATTTGTCACTAGTTAGGGTTTTGATTTTTAATTCCCAATAGTTATGGTTTGCTTTTCAACTGCTAATGATTAGGGTTTTCTTTCAATGCTGAACGATTATAGTATTGGTGTTGTAATAATCAGGGTTTCTGTTCTAAAGATTTCTTTTAAGTTTAGGATTCGAGCAAAGATTGATTAAGTGTAGGAACTCAAAGTGTGAGCAGTTTCTAGACAAACTAGAGTTTTTTTTTTTTGCAGGTTGTTGGAGTATTTCTCTAGCATTTCAAGTGCTACGCCTCGAAGTCCACAGACCATAGATTGACATTAAGTGTTGGTCTATTAGTCAAACATATATTACACCGGATAGGAAATTTTAGTTTTATGTGTGGATTCCATGCGAATAAGTACATATATTGATATGTTATGTTTAGTAAAAATAGGGCGATGGGACAAGAAGAGATGCTAGTAAATTGCAATAAAGTTTAGACCTTTGTCACACTGCTACAAGTACGACAACCAACATGCAAATATCTTTTGAAGGCTTCTTTGGATTAGAGGAAGCTAGGGTCAAAGATATCCTTGAACCCTTAATGTATGAATGCATTTAGTTTGAAGAACAATTTAAATACTTAAGAATATTTATAAACCCAAATAGTTATGGACAAATGATTGGAAATGGTGGCTATTGAAGGTAAATGAGAGAATACATATTTAATGTGTAGATGGTTATCAACGGTTGGAAGACTAGTTCTAGTTGAATTAATTATGGAAGAAATTCCTATTTATCAACACACTCTAGCTTATATACCAAACGACATACCAGAGAAAATCAAGAGGGTGGGTGTCATATTATTATTGTCAAGAAATATGGAATATGGATTAAAATATAAGTATGAAAATACATAGAGGTTGATTCCATAGAAGGTCAGATTAGAAGTCCAACAAAATCCCTACACGTTGCTTCCATTATATGGAAAGCAATGGTTCAAGATTTCCTTTTGATAAGCAATTGACTGACTTAAAAGGTGGCAAAGGGAGAAATGGTAAATATTGGAATGAATCTCTAGGTAGTCTACATAAATCTCTATAAATGACCATAAACAATGATAAATGTTTTGCATATAGAAGGCATCTACAATCAAACACAAGCAATGTCTTTGTGACCTCTTCCATATGGCATCATTATTAGAGAAAACTAGAGTGATTGAGACTAGAAGGACAAGATAAAATTTAATGGGAAGCCTATAGAGATAAACACACAATGGATCACGTTGGAATAAATGATGCACAAGATGAGTTAGTATAGTCAAAGGATTTGACCTCGGGGATATACACTCCAAAATTAGGATACAAATCTATGTATGGTTTTGACAAGCCAAAAGAAACTCAATCGTGGTGGAAAAAATTATGGAAGATTAGATCCATATTAAAGGCTTAGATTTTTGTGTCATTGGAAACTATAAAAAATCATTATAATATGAAATTCTATAGAATAGGAATATGAAGTATGGGCCAAGTAGGTGTATACTGTATAAAAGTCAAGAGGAAAATATCTCTCACTCATTTTTACCTTTACACTAGTGAAGTATGGAGTCAAATGGACACATTGACATGTATGAAGGATTGTTCTCAAGGAAGTATTGTAGAAGAATATAATTAATGAAGCCAGGCTTAAAAATATGAAGTTACAAACAAAATAAACTTAAAAATATGAAGTTACAAACAAAACAAAATGGCTAAAGTTTTGCAGTGTGATGAATAGATATGAAAATACAAGTTATATGTTAACTTAAGAACATCAAATCCATACAATAAATCATAAAAGAATAAACACGATAATTGTGGAGAGAACCTTTGAAATAGGGTGACTGTTAAAATTGGCAATCAGGGCAAAATTTCATGTGGGTCTTCTTATTCATGGATGATAATATTTTTATTAGATTCCTCTCGTCGAGAGGTGTGGGATTGATATAAAGATCATCCGATTCCGATAAGTATTCATGGAGATATGAATTTATTTTGATTATGAAATTATTATGAAGCCGACCTACAACTCATGTAGGCTCAGAAGCCCAACAGTCGCATCTATTCAAACACCAACGTTGTGTATAATAATAGAGAGGACTTTTCCTCATTTTCACTCACTCTTCTCATCACATCTCTCTCTCTCTCTCTACTGCGTAGAAATGGGTCTTTCTCTCACACATGTGAAGCCGGAAGCTGTTGAACCTGAAGCTGCAACTACAGATCCAAAGATTGACCTGTGTGGCCTAGAATATCTCCTCATCTAAACTATAATGTAGGTTCATCTGAACCTCCTTTGAAATCCGCAAATTTTGGTGGTGGAATGAAGTCAATCCGACGAACGGTTTGCAAGATATCGACTGCCCTAGTTTGAAGCTGGAAACTGCTGAAACTGAAGCTGCAACTGCAGAAGTAAAGATTGACATACGTGGCCTAGAAGATCTCCTCATCTAAACTGCACTGTAGGTTCATCTGAACCTCCTCTGGAAGCCACAACTTTTGGTGGTGGAATGAAGTCAATTCGACGGTCGGTTTGTGAGATATCATCTGTCCTAGTTTGATAATGAAGCCACTAATGTTGATATTGCTGATCTAGGGTTTGCTACTGCTGATATGAATAAGATTTATTGTACTATTTCTCTCTGCTGAATTATTGAAGATAAAAGAAGATTTTATCAAAGCGTTTCCCCACACATTGTGGGGTTTTTCCTTGGCTAGCCGCCACATCTTGTGTCTCTTGTCTTGGCTTGTTTTCTGTCGATCGTTTAATGTTCTATCTGCACTTTACTTTATGTACATGTGATTGCTAATCAGTGGAATATATTAAGAAAAAGAAGTAAATTGTTATAAGCATAGAACATACCATAACTTAACATGGTATCAGAGCTGAGGTGAAGACAAAGCCCGAGCAAGAGCAATCATCGAAGAGAAGATTGGCAAGGCTATCCTAAAAGAACTATGGGGTCCTCAACACTCTTCCTGCCAAAGACAAGCTTCGTGAGAAAGCTGACTATCACGGATGGAAGATGTCTATCGATCTAACCCTTGAGAATCAAGGAGTGTTGGATCATGTGAGAGGTAACATTGTTGAGCCTCCATCAAATGCATCCGCTGCTGCCTGGAACAAATGGAAAAATGGAGAAGTCAAAACAAAGAAGATCATCCAGGACTCTATCGACAAGCACTTGGTGGCCTACATCTCTGAACTGGACACCTCCAAGGAAGTCTACAATAGACTGGTGAGTTTATTTAAAGTAAATGATGCAAATCAAGTTTTGTTTCTTAGAAATAAGTTGAAGGAAATTAAGAAGGGTAAAGATGAGAGTATGCAAGCATACTTCTTAAGGATCACCGAAATCAAGAATGATCTCCTATCTATTGGGGAGGCTATCACTGACAGGGAAATGGCACTCACAACTCTTGGAGGATCATCATCTGAATGGTATGTGTTCAGGACTACTCTTCTGAACTATAATGTAATTCTTGGTTTTAAGGAATTAATGGCTAGATGCTGGTGGGCTCCAGTATTGCAGCAATAATGCTGCAACTCCTGGGACTCCCTTCTTTACTTTTATCAACCCGGTAGTCCGTAACAAACTTGGAAGCGACGGTGTTGTATGCACAAGTGTTGAGTCTTGAAAATGTCATTCATTTCCATTACACTTTCACTATTATGTCCATTATATCACCTCCATTTCACTACTATGTCACCACATTCATCCCACTTTCATTATCATTGGGCCACATTTATGTTTTTCCAATCTTTATTAATTCTAAGCCTTTTAAGTGAATTTGTGGTTAACAATTAGAAAATAATGTGCATATGCTTATACCTAACAAATGGGTTGAGAGTGTTGACATGTGTAGGTTGAAAGGA
>APFE031031666.1:32539-83604 GCA_000404065.3 Pinus taeda | reverse complement strand
CATTGGAATGGAAAGCATTGGGCTAGTCAATACATATTCTCCCATCGATAGCTTGATATTATGGCACTTTCCAGAACAATTTATTGTTCCTCCATTTGCAACCATCACTTGACACTATGGTGCTGGATATAAGAAGCAATTCAATTCTTTTGCTACCTTATAATCAATAAAATTGTGGGTGCTTCCTGAATCAATCAACACTATTACCTTTTTCTTCTTGAGTTGTCCTTTTATCTTAATGGTTTGAGGAGTGGTAATTCCAGCCAATGCATTACAAGATATGGTCGGATTCATTTCTTCTTTATCTAGGCTTTGTTCCTGGAGTATATTCTCTTCTTTTGACCTTCCTTGCTCCTTTTCTTCTTCCTCTTTGCAATCTATGTAGAATAATTTCTTCTCAGCACACTTATGACCTTTAGTGTATTTGTTATCACAACTGTAACAAAGCCCTTTTGCTCTTTTTTCTTGCAATTGTTGTGGTGTCAACCTTATAGGTTGTGGAAGACTAGGGGCAACAACACTTCCATCTTTATAGTTGTGAGTGGTATGCTTCCTGGTAGCCATAATTTTGCTATCCATTTTTCTTGCTAACCGGAATGCCTTCTCTAATGAATCATGTTCCCAAAGGTGAACATCATGTTGGATATTATCCTTTAAAGTCCCTATGAACACATCATCCTATGCTCCTCTGGAATATTTTTTACCCTCATGTTCAATTTTTGGAACTCTTCAATGTGCTCCATTATTGAACCCTTTTGTTTGAGACTTATTAATTGGCTAAAAAAGTGTTGCTTTTTGTATCCTCATAATGTACTATCAATTCTTCCTTAAAAGTTGCCCAAGTGATAATTTGTTTACGAGAGCAAAGCCATTATACCATACAAACTCATTTGGTTCCAAATATAAAGTTGCAATACGTACCTTTTGTATGTTTTGCACATTATTGAGATCAAAAAATTGCTCCATCTGTAATATCCATGTTGCGAGATCCTTGCCATCAAACTTCCTCATATCGATTTTTGGAATATGGTGGGTCTTCGATCCCACATTAGAGTCTATGAAATCATGATTAACATTTCTTTTGTTTGCATCATGAGTTTCCCTTACAACCTTTTCACCATTAGTAAGTATTTCTTGTAGAAAATTTGTCAAATGTCTTCAAATATGCCATGTCTGTCTTCAAGTCTGTCTTCAAATCTGCCATTTCTCTCTTCAAATATGTCTTCAAATCTATCTTCAAATTGTCCATCTTAGCTTCCATGCCCTTTATATTAGATTCCATGCCATTTATCTTAGCTTCTGTTAGCATTTGTGAGCGTGACATTTGTTGCACTTGTTCTTGTAATTTTGATATATCATGTAGCATTTTTTCCTCTTTTTCATGAGTCATGTTAGAGCTTTCATGTTGCTTACTAGGTGTTTGCATTTTCTTTCCTCAGGGCATCAGTTACTGATAATAATTCTCTACTATGCCCTTTGAATTCCTTCAAAATAAATTTTCAAACCAATCTTAAGCAAAGATGTAAAAGAATCTACACATCTTTTTTCACTTTGTAGGAGCTCGATATTGCCTCTGATTTATCTCTGTACTTTCGGATCATCTAGTTCTGAAATTATGACCTGTAGTAGCCTTTTGTGTCCTCTTTCCAATGCCACTAGTCTGATCCAAATTGGATTCTCCAAGGAAGAGTTATACAAAATCTCCCACAATGACCCTATTATAGACTAGTTCAATGGAGCGAACTTGTACGACGTGCCATGAGTCATTGTTTCAGCCTTTGGCTCTGAAAAAAATATATAAAAGAAACTACAGTCCGTCCTCTTTCTGTAACTTCTTACGAAATTTTAGTTCGATGCTCAGAGAGAAAGTTATGATGATTTTCCCCAGGTTACCTGTTTGGAATGTAATTTAGGAGTCTACAAAAAGACCAACTTCCTCAGATCATATCTTTGCAAATATAGCACGAAAAGCTCTGAAATTTGGACCCGATATTCGCAAAATTTCTTCTCAAATGGGTTTTTTTTTTTTAGCTTATGAAACTTCGCAGAATTTTTTTTTTTTTATAGCGAAAATGCCACGATGACCTGTTTGGAGCAGCGAAACCTTAGAATCCAAAGCTCTAATACCAAATGTTATGAAACTAGCTCAAGAAAAGATAGAAAAAGATAGATCAACGCCTTAGAATTCAGCCTCTTTTCGAGGGGGAAACCTCCTTTACAATCACATAAATGAACAATTCTTGGATGATTTGAAATGACAAAACCTCCTTTCTATATATATGGGAGTCTAAGGAGTCAAAATATAACCGAGCCGACCTAACAATAATAATATAAAGCCACAAAATAACAATAGAGGGATTCTATGGGGCACAGTAATAACAATATGGGGATAATAGGGGCACAACAATATTAATAAGGGATGCAAATACAATACTAATGGGGTAATCACTAGTATTATAGGGACCCAACACATTCACATCATTGTTCATTGTGAACTAGAACTAATGGAAGTAGGTAATACAGGGGACGCCTTCATCATGGCTATCATCATCATAACATCAATCGAAACATAAATATCCATCAAGTTATCAACATCATAACATCAATAGAAACATACCTATCCATCAAAGCTATCATCATCATGATATCAATAGAGAGCATATGTATCCTTTACTACCATTATCATCATAAATTCAATAGTGACCAGACTTAACCATTTATGCTACAATCATCATAATGTTAATAAAGAACATGCATAAACATTAATGCTACAATCATCATAATACCAATAGATAACATACGTAACCATTAATGTTATCTTCATCATAATATCAACGGGGAACATACATAAACATCACAACGACTAATATCTCAACCACTAATAATAGAGTCATGTGCTCGGATCATCAACCTGAGGTCCTCAAAGAATAATGTGTGGGTCTTAGGGATAAATAAATGTTAGTGTCATATCACTGTCATTCAACTAGAGCGAGGCACTACATACACCCCCTCTTAATAATAGACTTCGTCTTGAAGTCCTTGGAATAGGTAAGGAAAACGATGATGCATCTCCTCAACATCCTCCCAAGTAGCTTAACTGGGTCTATAATTGTCCCACTGAACCTTAACTTGGTCCACTAACCGTTGTCTAAGCTGTAGAGTTTGTTGGTCCAATATGTGAACTGGTTCGACCATCACTCTTCCCTTATCCGAAACCTGCAAATGACCAAAGTCAATAACATGAAAAGGATCTGAAATATAATGATGCAAAACAGAAATATGAAACACATCATGCAAACGCGCTAAAGATGGAGGTAAGGCAAGCCTATATGCCACCGACCCTTTCCTTTCTAAGATTTCAAAAGGTCCCAAAAACCATGGAGACAATTTTTCTTCCTTTCCAAATTTTATAGAGCTTTTTCGGTGCCTTACTCTCAGGAACACCCTATCTCCCACTTCATTACTTCGGTCTACCCGATGAGCATCATCATAGCTCTTTTGTTGATCTTGTGCTTCTTTTAGCCTTCGCCTAATCATAGTCATTTGTTCTTCCATCTCTTGCACCACTTCTGGTCCGATTAATACTCAGTCCTCTAGTCGGTCCCAACTGAGAGGTGTTCTGTAAGGTCTTCTATATAAGAACTCAAATGGCGCCATCTTGATGGAGCTCTGATAATTGTTATCGTAAGCAAATTCCATGATTGGTGAAAACTCCTCCCATCTCTTTTGTTTGTCCATCACATACATCTGAAGCACGTCTTCGAGGATTTGAATAGTCCTCTCTGTCTACCCATCTGTCTCTGGGTGATAAGCAGTGATGAATTTCAACTGTGTTCCCAAAGCTTCTTGGAAACTGGTCTAAAACCTTCTTGTAAACACTGCTCATCTTCCTAGGAACTCCATGCAATCTCATAATCTCATTAATAAAAACTCTGGCTATTTCTAATGCCTTATATGTAGTCTTAACTAGTATGAAATGGGTGCTCTTTGTCAACGTGTCCTCCACTACAGATATGGAATCATGTCTTCTTGAGGTCATTGGTAGTCCCATAATGAAGTCCATTGATATAATTTCCCTTTAGCTTTTGGTATCTCATGGGGTTGTAATAACCCTGCTGGATGTTTGTGTTCAGCTTTTACTCGTTGACACTCTAAGCATCTTACTACCAAGTTCACGATGTCCTTTTTCATCCCTTTCCAAAAGAAGAGTGGTTTCAGGTTCGCACTCATCTTCTTAACACCAGGGTGTGCCATGTATACTATGCGATGTGCTTCATTTAACATTAATTGGTGTATATCTTCATTCGGTGGTACATATATCCTTCCCTGAAATCATAGTAGCCCATCACTATCAAGGGAGTATTCTTCATATTTTGGGACCCTCATTTCATCCTCCCTCAAACTTTTGCTAACCTCCTTATACTAGGTGTATTTATTCATCCTCCCTCAAACTTTTGCTAACATCCTTATACTAGGTGTATTTAAATTGTAAATCAAGCAGTTTCTCCCTCAAATTTGTCTTTAAGGGAATCATTGAAAATATCTAAAGCCTCCTGCTTAAAGCATCAACCACCATATTTACTGTTCATTTTATGTAAGTGATATCAAAATCATATTCACTAATTAGCTCAAACCATCGTCTTTGTCTTGCATTTAAGTGGTCTTCAGTGAATATGTGTTGTTGCCTACAATGGTTAGTCCTAAGATCAAACTTCCTTCCTAGAAATATAAAAAGAGGATTTTATTTACCCTTATGCCACAAGTTTCTTCGTTATGGATATTATTTGATTTAACAATGGATAGAGGTAATATCTTAAACTTGGGACCCTTGTTTTAGGGAACCTTAGGCTTGTGAATGAAAGCTTGGAGCCACTCCTTCAACTTATTGGAAAATAATTTGTCCACGGTGTTAGTGTGGGTAAGGTTTTTGAATCTCCCTCCTCTTTTGTGGGGTTAAAATTTGCTTTGTTCCGCTTGTAATTCCTTTGGAAAGTTCCCATTTGCATTGCAAGGAGATGAAGCATTGTCATATCTTAACATATGGCCACACTTTTGTGGATATGGACTTCAACAACATTCCTTGTAGAAATCACTTTGGTAGCCAAAGACTGTTCCCATAATCCAAAAAATAGATTATGAGTAACTCTCGTTCAAATGCAAAGCTTAGAATGAAATAAGGCTCTTGGCAGTGCATTTCCCAAAAAAATCCCAAGGCTAAAAGTCTAAGAAATTGTTGAGGTAAACCCACATGATGGGATGATGCAAAGTATGAACATCAATTATTTAGTTAGGATGTTCTCCCACAATTGAAACCTGCTCAAGAGATTTATAATTCTTTCATTGGTTAATGTAAATCCCCTTTACCAATGGATCTCTCTCCATGACAGGATTTATTTTAGTGTGATTGGTTAGATACCCCGATTTTGGCCCATAGTCTAGGGTGAGTTGGGCGGCTCAAGTAGAGGAAGATGATATAGATTAGAAAGCCCTAGATCGACAACATTATTTGTGGAATCTAGTCATAATGGAGTTGGAAGGCCTAGTGATAGCTATTCATGCCCCTAAGTAAGCATGGATAATTGTCAGAAAAATTTATTTGATTTTCCAGTGTGAAGGTAGGTAGTCAACCATGTAATCTATAAGAATTTTTATTTGCAATCGAAGTTCGTGTGATGATTTTGGGGACAACTTTTTTAACTTACCTTTATGATTTTTTGTTTGGATCTCATATAAGACATTTTTATTAATGGTGAGAGGATACATTTTGGATCCTTATTGTAAATAGGTTGACATATCTTTAAGGTTTAGGAGATGAAATATTGTACTCACTTTTCTTCTTGAGCACAAACTTGCTTAATTTTTGTATTATGTGAAAAGCACTCGAGGAGTGTGATTTTCCATTCTCACCAAGAGTAAAAATTGTTATTTTTCATTTGGAAAAAGAAACAAAGCAACACAAAGAAAAACAAAACAAACATCCATATATGTGCATTTCCCACAAATAGAGTTGCTATATAAGATAACCTTCTAGCATTCATATTTCTTATTGAATAAATTATTTATATGATTGGGGTTCCCTTTGAAATATCAATAGAGTATGTGCAAAAATGGTGAAGGAGTAGTTAAGGGTTCTCATAGGCCCAGGGCTTTATGAACTAGGGCTTAGAGTAATCACAAAGGAGGAACTCTATACACAGAACAAGATGAATGAAGGTGGTGAAAATGTGGAACATGGAGATGATGATGTATGGGGTCCTATTGTTGTTTTTTTATCTCAACAAGAGGTAATGGACTTATGGAGGAGTACACAAAAATTAATATAGGTTTCAATTGTGGATGAGGTGGAACAAGTAATAGATAAAAGGATTCCAAGTGGAGGTCATTCAATAAAAAATGGAGGATGAGATAGGATAGAGTGATAAGGCCATTGGTTGGACGAATAATAGAAGAGAATGTCAAATATGGACTACTACATACGCGAGTTAAACTAGAGTCATGACTTGAAAATGCTAAAATATTTAGGTCCTCCTTGATAACCTTAGCTTTGCGTCTATGGAGATTACAATCAATCTTCAAAGTGATAAACAAAAATCATCACAAGCAATGGAAGTAACCTTGAATTGGAGAAAGGAGTACAAACAAAGTTTGATGAAAATAAGCCTAAGGGTTGTGGGTAAAAACTTTGTAATGAAGTCAGAGAGGTTAATAAAGCATCCTGAAGAAAAACTTCAAAGAAATGTATTAGAGTGAAACTTGAAAAAGTAGCTATGGTTGTTGGCTTGGGTGTGGTTTTGGAAGAAGTAGAGGATTTTATAGAGAGGGTATTGGTTGGTTGATGGCTATGGTTGTTGGCTTGGCTATGGGTTTGGAAGAAGTAGATGATTTTATAAAGAGGGTATTGGTTGGTTGATGCATGGGCGGAAATGTTAAAAGGGTTAAAATAATCAATTGATGAATCCTAGAGGCCTATGTTAAGATATATTACGATATTCCATCTCTTAGAGAGGGGATGAATATGCTTTCGTGTGAAAAATTATAGTGATGCAAAAACCTTACTAAAAAAGGCTTAACTATGGGGATTGTGTGGGTAAGCCTAAAAAAATGGGCTGAGTGTTTGATCCTTTAAAAGAACTATTTTATTTGTACTAAATATGGGTCTTATTAACTAGGCTCACAATGGAGCTATGGAATAAGAATATATTGGAAGTCATAGGAAACTCATTAGGTTCATTTATTACTACAAAGGAAAAGTCTTTGGATAAGGAGGATATGACAGTAGTAAAGATCCCACTAGAGCTAAACCTAAGAGAAGGGTTGTCTACAAAAATCAAGGTTGAGTGTGGTTTCATGGATGTTTATATAATGATTTGATTATCGGAAATTACCTTTTTGTGTGTGGATCCTATCCAAAATCATGTCAATTGTGGGAAGAATGTAGGAGTATAAAGGGAGATTTCACCATGAAGAATAAAATTTTGGTTACCAAGACATCTCATTTCGATGATAAGAAAGTTGGTATGGATATTTTAGGGGGTGAGGATATAAGGATCCTTGAAGAATAAATTTATTCGTCCCATGACTAACATAGAAGGGTGGATTTTAATTAGTGAAAATGGAGGTATTTCATGGCTCAAAAGAAGAGAATGGAGTGCAAAAGGAACCTTTATGGCCAATCGAGGCATTTTATTATATGATCCTCCCCCCAACCAAAGGTCTAGAGGAATCTCAAAATTTGTTTTCGCCCTTAAGTTTCCATATGAACCCTCAATGAATGAATTGGTTGAGGGGAGTTAGGACACTATCCTTAGTGAAAACTTTATAACTCACTCTCATTCGAATGTCATGGAATTTTGACTTCTAATGAGTGTAACCTTCAAGTGGTCAACATCTAGTCAAATACACTTTCAAGGGAAGACCATACAAATGTTCAAAAACCCCATATCAAATCCAACTACCATTCAAGATCATCAAAAAAGATCCTAGTGAAGAAACATAAGCTTTAGAGGGAGGTATGACCCTTAATCAAGTGCCTCCACCTATTGTAGAAAGGTAATGTATTATATTAAATGCAAAATCTTAGGCCATGAAAAAATCAAATATTGGGAACAAGTAATGATGCATGGGACTTTTTGTACACTGCTTCCTTGGACTTTTTGTAACTTGTTGTAACCATCTAAATGATCAAGCAAACTAGCTGTTATTTTCCACTTGAAGGATTTCTCTATAAGTAGAAGCCATTTTGCTTCTCATTGTATAAGAATTCTAATTTTGGGACATCTCTGGATGATGTAAATATGTAACGTTGGTATTGAGCCATTGCTCTACTGGGAACGTTTTAATATCATAATAAAAAGACTTTGGGGTTCAATTCATAGTGTTCTTGTTCCATTGATCTATAGTACATGCTAGTTATGTGCTAATCTTATATTGTGCTTCATTGTTATATAGATTGTTATTTCATTTGTCGATGATAGGACCATTCTATTGGTAAAAATTGGTTTTATCTTAGGTGATCCGATTCAACATATGATCTAATGATTTAGTTTGAGAAAAATTATAAAGATTTGTTGGTACACTAGCCCTTGGGCTCTAAGTTCACAGACTGTGGGAAGGAGCTGACCTTGTTTGGGCTTTGGGAAATTTTATATGGTATTTTAACTTTGCAAAAGGGTGTGGCCAATATTCTAACTTTCAAAAAATACATTTATCCATTGCCATTATTCAGAATTTATTTCTCAAAAAAATTATTTTACAAGGATTGTATATTTGTAGAAATTTTGTATATAATTTTTTGCAAAATAATTTTGTAAATTATTTCTAACCCTTGTTTGCAACAGTTGGGGTTTATTTTAAATTTTGTGTATATTGGGGTTTTGGGAAATTTTTATTTCATTTGTGTAGGTGAATTTCTCAAGCAAAGTTCAAAATTTTGAGTGTTTATCTCACCCAAGTGAATCGTCTAGTCCTCTTGAAGGAATACGTTGGGGTTTTGAGGTGAATATAGACCTAGGAAGGCAAGATCCAACCTCTAGCTTCCATCCGGGCTCAACGCACAAGCAAAAGAGGAAGCCGCTAGCCCGAGATGACTTTGTAGTGTTTTTGAAGATATGAAGCAAAATTTGCTTTTTTTTGCAGGGTTTTGAGTTTTTTTAAGGCCTTCTAGGCCTAGCGTATCCCTCTCCAACCTTAGCTACAACCTCCTAATCCATTCTTGGTGAGACATAGATCTGATCAGGCCTCCAAGCCCTATACGTGGTCCCTTTTACCCTTGCCGTAAGCCGTAAAGGGATTTTGCACTTTGTCGTAGGCCTTCCCAAGCCTTTATTTCCCTTCCACTAGCTCTCTTCCTCCTCTGTCTACCCTCTGTGAGCCTTCCTTCCCTTTGCCACAGGCCTAAAAGCCTCATTCCATTAGGCCGCAACTTTTCCTGGGCTTTTAGCCCCCATCATTACCCTATTTTGGCCCTCTTTGCCTCATTTAATTCATTATTTGGGTATCATTGAGTTTTTTGCCTCTAATACTTGGTGGTTGCAGGAATTGTCAAGAGTTTTTTGGGCTAATATTTTTGGTTGTAGGAGGAGAATTCACTAGAAGAATTTTGGGAAAGCAAGTTGGTAATCTTCAAAGCTTAAAGGCCTATTGGTTTGCCTCCTCAAACACTCATTATTATCTTTATTTTTCTAGCAACCTCTAATGATTGCGCTTACAGTGGTAAAAAATCTCATTTAAGTGGCATAAAATCAGTAGTAAGTCATATAAACATATTAATAAGTCACTTGCATCAATTTGGATAATCATTGAATGAATTAATTCATGAAATTTGATGACTACCATGTTGATTAGAGAAGCATAATAAGGTCTGATAATACATAACAGTGATATTGGAGAAAGATCTTAAGCTCATCTAGCATCTATCTCTTATTTCCTTGCATCATTGTTTGTGTTGGCAAAGTATTTAATTGGGATGCATCATTTGCATTTTAGCACTCATATGCATTTCATTTTTTGCATTCTAAAGTTCTCTAATTGAAATTAACTTACTATTGTCATAACAATTGAGCATAAGTTGCATAAGGTCCCTAACATTGGTTCATGCTCTATTGACAAGCATAGTTCACTGTGGAAAGGATTGTTACATTGAATTGTTAAGTGATTTGACCATTAGTTGACTTGTTGCATTGCTCTATAATAAGAATACTAATATATTTACTTTTTTGAGAGTTTCATAAATCCAAGAATTCATAATTTGGCATTAAGTAACTCACTCATATAAGCACTATCAATCTCAAGAGTTGAGCATAATTTTGAATAGTTAAGTTTTCTCAAGGATATTAGAAGCCTAATTGTTTAACATCTAAATTGTCAATCTCTTGAGAAATTGTTTATTGGCATCCTTTTTGTCTCTAAAGAACCTTAGTTAATTGTTTTTAGTAATATCGTGGATAAGTGCTCTAATCTTTGAGCTATTATTGCCATCGGATTGATTATTCATGGTTATATTGAATATTTGTTGTGAATGTTAGTCCTATCTTTGACATATTGGTGAATTTGGCATAAAGTGCATTAATCTTGTTTCTTGTTTAGTACTTGGGAAATTATCTCTTGGTCACATTGAATACATATTTTTGGGCACTATTGAAACTGTGCAACCCATCTTGTGGTTAAGTTTATCCCTTATTTGTCAATTAAGTACTCTTTTGTCATAATTAAAGATCAATTATAACTAAGTACTTAATATCATAAGTAATATTAACTCAAGGGCACTAAAATCAAATTTACATTTGCATTCTAGGCATAGTCTTGCATTAATTAACTTACCTACAAGCATAAGCTTGGTTGATAGAAACATAGGAACACCCTTAATCTTGTAGCTTGTGAATGATATACCCTCTCTAGTGGTTAACACGGTGACCTTGCAGTCATTAGAGCCACAATCTCTGTAGCGTCGGAGGCATCGGGTGGTTAGATTTCAAGGAGAGGTATTGTTAACCAAGCCTTTGCTTACTTCGTCTTGACTTCTCTCTACAACCTACTTTTGAGACTAGCCTCAAAACAACTGAGGATTAAGGGATACATTTAGCTAGGCATTTAACTAAAATAAACCAAGATTTTTTCGTCTCACCAAGATCATAGGACTTGCATTTCATATAGGATAGCTGAGCATTTCATAAGCAACGATTATTCATCCTGTCAATTGGTACTTAAGTGATATAAAGCAAGTAGTTGAATCCATAAGGCACTGGTCTCATCATAATAATCTAATCTAATCTATTAACTTGCTGAAACCGACCAAGTGGCTAGGCCATTTAGTCATGTCTCTCAGATTTGTTGGTTGCCAAAAAATATTGCATTATCATCTTCCATAGGGACTACCCCACATAACCTTTTGTTGGGAGGCAACTAGAACAGAGTGGGCGAGGATCAAAGTGACAACCCCCGCCTTGAGTTGTTGTTGCACCTTGCCTGTACAATTTGAGCGAGAACAAGACTCTAAGTTGGAGGCCCTCCAAAATGGTGGCCAAATGATCATTTTATCTCTAAACTCTAGACATGTTGAGCATGTCCTTAAGCATTAAGCCCTAAATAGTGTCTTTAAGTATATAAGACGAATATCATCATTTTGCAATAAATAATGTGTGTTAGATCAAAAGTAATGAAATCCCTATCTTAATTTTTAAAAGATTGGAACTTTTGTTTGATAGATGTTGAGGGTTTGTTGATGGGGGTGGTTTCTAGGTGGAATATAAATTTGGAATCCAATTTTACCAATACTTGCATGCAAGAATTGTGGTGGAAGTTAAGACCAAAGAATTGGTAATAATATTTAGAATAATTAATATGCATGGTCCGTATGGAGAAATAACAACATTTCCGGAAGGGTTAAGAAAGTATGGTCTCTTGAAAAAGTGATAATGTTATTTCAAGGGGACATCTCAATCTAACATCTAATCATTGGAAGATATGGGGGGAGAAGCAATGTGGAATCCCTTGACGTTTTTTTTTTCTCTCACATATATGAAGACCAAAAACTCATTAGTGTTGGACCAATCAAAATTGTGCCTAAATGGCCAAGAAACATAAGAAGGGGAAGAGATTGCATATCTGAGAGACTGTGGATAGATGTTTTGTTTTTGAAATCTAATGGAGGATAATGTGAAGGAGAAATTTTGGCTAGGGTATGGAGGATCATATGATCATATGCCTAAATTGTTAGAATTGGAAAATAAAGGATGGAAACCTCCTAACCCCTTTGAGTTCAATTATCATGGTTGAACGGGGAGGACTATGGGGAAATGATAAAAAAGAATTGAATGCATTTTGCTAGTAGCTCAGAAGATTCAATGATGAAGCAATTTTCTAATGACTCAAAGGAAGTGAAATGGGTGGCAGGTGGTGAAACAAAAAATCATGTTACGAAGGATTATAAAGATCTTAAGGAAGTGGAAGAGAGTATAAATTGTCTATTTGAAAATAATGAGGTAGGAGTATTTTCAAATGAGGAATTCAAATCTTTAAAATATATTGAAGGAAAAAGAAGGCTCTTTTATACAAAGAAGGGGCAGAGTGGAGATTTAAAAGTAGACTTGTATGGCTAGTCAACGAGGACAATAATACAAAATTCTTCCATGGGTATGAATTCTATGGAAGGAACATGAACACCATGTAGGAAATAACTAAACTTGATATAAATAGAGTTAATTTCCAAAGAAATAGGATAAGCAGGGGATTTTTTTTAAACCCTTTTCAAAGATCCAAAACTTGCAACTGGTAGTGAAACTATGAAAATCTTAATACTCTTACCTGGGATCATTGAAGATCATATAAATTCAGAGTAAGAGGTTGAAATATCTAAGGAAGAGTTGAAATCCATGTTTAGTTATTTTAAAAAGGCTAAAATTGATGATCTTGATGGTTGGAATTTTATATTGGGGTCTATGAAGTGCTAGAGGAAGATCAAGAAATTTTGGGAAGTTGTTAGGTGAAATAAATTATACTTTTCTAGCATATATTCCCAAAGCACAAGACCCTTCTTCCTTTGAATAATTTAGACTTGTTTCACTTAACAATCCATCTATAAAACTATTTCTAAAATTGTCATAATAGGTTGAAGAATATATGGTCAAGTGTTGTCTTAGATCAACAATTCATGTCCTTGTGTTATTAATTCATGATACTATGACAACCACAAAAAAAGTGAATTCTTATAATAAAGACATAAAATTCCAATAGTTGTGATGAAATTATATTTTGTAGAAACTTATATAAAAAGTGAACTGGGTATATTTAAGGCAGATACTACTTTAAATGGGTATGGATTTGCAAATCATCTAATGGATAATCAGATTTCTATTATCAACTTCTTTTGTTTGGTTTATAAATGGATTGCCTTTGGGGCTAATCAAATGGGCTTAATCAAGGTTGTCATTTATTACCTTTTCTCTCCTTATTAACAATTGAAATACTAAGTATGTTAATTTAGGATGCAAGGAGGATAAAGATCCTCAAAGGAATAATAATTTATGAGTGAGTGGCTATCGCACATATATTCTTTATAGATGATATGATATTTTTTGGTAAAATTACTACCAAGGAACTAAGAGGCATTAAGGAGATCTTAGATATATATTTCCAAGCAACAAGTATGGTGGTCAATATGGTAAAATCTTGAATACTTTTGAAGGACTTGGAAGATGATGTGAAGACACAAATAAACATTCATTTCAAGTGAATTACTTAGATGTAGATCAAGGAATAAAGTACTTGAGTTTTAACTAAAACCTAATGGCTACAAGTATTCCAATTAGATCTAGTTTTATAACAAAATTGAAGTAAGAATCTTAGTGTAGTGTTATAGGTGGCTATCATGGGTTGCGAGACTCATATTTTTTATGGCGGTCTTGGAAAGCATTTATGTGTGTTGGAGTTATATTACACATGTTCCCAAAGGTATTTTGAATAAAATAAGGAAAAAAGTGTTTTAGTTTCTCAAGGACAAGGATAAAGATAAAGGAAGTAATTCCTTTAGCAAAATGGTTTAAGAGTGGCAACCCCAAGGGCAACATGTGCCTGGGGCTGAAATGATATTTTTGCATTTGGTGTTGAGAGTGTTGCTAAAAGTTTGTATCAATCAATATATAATGAATGAATTTCGTGTCGAAGCAACGAAAGTTAAATATCTAAAAGGAAAATCCATGGAATGGTTTAGATTGAGAGGAAAAGTTCCCAAGGAGGTTCAATTGTCTAGAAAGTTTTAGTTAGGGCTTATACCACTATTTGGTAATTACATGACATGTAAAGTTGGAAGGGGAAATAAAGTGAGAGGCAAGGAAAATATTTGGTATAGATGTAAAGGAAAATTTAGGCTTTCTAAATATATTTTGAATGATTTTCACTAAAAGAGACATTTCACCTTAGAGGATATTGTAAGTCTCATTGGTTGGAAAAAATGGTCTAGGGCATGGAAATCAATAGAAATATTACAACTTCAAGGAGTGAAAGTAGAGGAATGGTCTCAATTTGTGAAGGCGTTGAATTAGAATGCTATAAAGTTATTAGACTTAGAAGATAATATGAAATGGTCAACATATCAAAGTAAAGGGAAGCCCACGACAAAAAAAATAATACTCATCCAAATTGAAAGAAGCTTGGGTATGTGCAAAATTCTAATGGTGGAAAACTATTTGGAAGTTGGAAAATCATTTGAAAACACATATAATCTTTTTTCTACCCTTGGAAAATAAAATACTAACATGGGAAAATGTCTAATGTAGGAGATGGAAAAGTCTGAGAAGATGTATATTATGCAAATGTGGTGAGGAAACTTTGGATAACCTCTTTGTCACTAGCTTTTTCACCGGATATTTATGGAAAGAGGTATTTCAAATCACACAAGGAGGCAATAAATGGGAACATAGGCCTTTAGTGGAATGCTTAATTTCTAGGTGAAAAGATAATTATGTCAAGTATTTAAGGCTTTAACATACTTTGTAATACCGAGCATATATGGATTTCAAGGAACAATATGACCTCTTAAGGTACATATTTGAATTTTGCTCAAGTAGCCCATAAAATTAGGGCTTCTTTCATGAAAATTTAATAACCACCAAAATAAAATCTAAAGGAATTATGAACTAACCTATTATTCATTATGAGAAAGCATAAGGACTTTTTTTATGGGACTTGATAAGGAATCCTAGGTATGTTTGTGGTAGGGGAAATCCTTTTCCTTGAATCATCATATTACTTTTTGTTGGAATTTATTATCGGGGAATAAATAATTGAACCAAGTCAAATGTTTTGTGGCTTCCTATGAAAACAATGATGGACAAAGGGATAAAAGGATTGTAGGTGTATGGAGACTTAAAGATAGTGAGAGATTTAGCCAAAAAAGTGCATAATATATAGCTTGCTATTAAATCTAGTAAAAGATCAAATTTTGAAAATAAAAAACTATTTAGAAAATATTTCATTTACTCATAGCTATGAGAAGCACAATGCAAAGGTACATCAACTTTCTAAAGAAGCTATTTTATTATGGGAAGGAGTCTTCTCCGAGCAAGAGTATAGAGGTGGCATGTAAAACATATATTTACTAAAGCTAGGGTTGAAAAAAGCCTTAATTGGGGTTCTTTGGTTATCATTGTTTTTTTGCTTTGTTTTAAAGTTCTGGCCCGAGGATTGATATGTAAATTTTGATGATGGTCTCAATGAATGAGTCTAAGGAAGTTTGTAATAAGTAGATATTGGATTAACACTGTTACAGAAAGTGCAAATTCAAAGCTTTTGTGTAGTAAGAGGTGTATTATAATTTCACACTTGAAGTATCGAATTCATTTTTTTCCTTGGAGATAAAAGTTTCAAACATTCCTAATATACTAAAACAACACTTTGAAATATTGACTCTTTTTTTTTAATCATGAAAACACCATAACAACTCTCTAAAGTATATCCAAATGATTTATTAACCTATCGAGCATGCATTTATATCATAAACAACAACGTAAGATGTCGTGTTTACTTATGATACTATGGGCATATGTCATGAAAAACATTGTAATGAGGTTTTAACCTTGCCATAGGTACACCAAACAATCATAAATATCATTGAGAATGTAATGAATTTCATAAACACCCCAAATATTTATTTATTTATTATTTTTTTGCACATAATTATCAATTATTATTTTACTATGATGCTTATCACTCCACAATGGTTGTCCTTTTAATAAGGAACTGATAGTTATATGTTTTAGTGCATCACACATTCTTATCTTCTATTGGTTGTAAATGGTATGTAGACAATTAGTAAATTTTATACATTTGAATATCCTATGTAATGTGGAGATGGGTATTTTAAAAAATTTAACTCCTAATTCTGCCTTACCTCAAAAGAATTGGTATTTAGTTTACATATTACTTGTCTAGGCACAAAATGTTCAACAAGTGTCTTGTGATCTCATTATATGGAATTACCATCCAAATCAAACAAGTTTTCATGCCAAAGTTATTTTGTGTATTTCTATCTATTCATCATATGAAAACATGGTGCTAGAATTCCCTTATAACTTTCGTTTACATATGGTGATCTATACCAATAATGTTCCCTCAACATTATTATAGGTTTTTGTAACGAACTAAGGAGTAACTTACATTGTGATAACCTAACTTTATAACATTGTGAAAATTGATATATACTTAACCTTATTCTCTTCCAAAATAATTTACCTACCTTATAAAAACAACTATGATGTTCTTATCGTATTGAATCTGGTATTATGTTATGGCAATTGTCATCCAAATCATACAAGTTTTCATGCCAAAGTTATTTTGTGTATTTCTATCTATTCATCATATGAAAACATGGTGCTAGAATTCCCTTATAACTTTCGTTTACATATAGTGATCTATTCCAATAATGTTCCCTCAACAATATTATAGGTTTTTGTAACGAACTAAGGAATAACTTACATTGTGATAACCTAACTTTATAACATCATGAAGATTGACATATGCTTAACCTTATTCTCTTCCAAAATAATTTACCTACCTTAAAAAAACAACTATGATGTTCTTATCATATTGAATCTGGTATTATGTTATGGCATGATCGTTACTTGCATTAAAATTATTGTGGTTCTCCAAAGAGTTCTATAGACATACGAGGTGTGTCAATTATATCGACAACTCCAAGTGTTACTAACTTATAAACATTATACTACATAACACCTTTACACAACCAAGGAATTTACTTGAAACCATATTAATGGTTTGATATATCACTTTCGTATTGCCTTATGGATAAAGTATCTTAACGCTGAAAATGTGGTATTAATTTGTGATGGTCTGCATATTTTTGAATGAATTGGTTTATAAACATTCCATCGTGAATTCTCCATAAAATTCTACTTTTACTTGTGGCTTTTGTCGGTAATTCCACATATGTACCTTTAACATACCAAACGAATGCTTAAGATTAGGTCTTCCATGATTGATGATGGAGTACGACTTAGGGTTTATTGAGATTTTAAAGACTACCCTAACATTTTCAAACCTAATTCATTTATTCTTGTTCTTTCTGTTGCAACTCTCACTCTGTAACTAGGGTTTTTACAGAGCAATCTTCCTTTAAGAGAATTTTTGTTTCATTTATTTTTACAACTAGTAAATAAATCAATGTAATAGTTGATCAATTTCTTCGGTTTGGAACGATTTATTCATTCTACTTCATAACGGTCCATATTATAGGTAAAAGGGTATAAAAACCTCCTTTTTGTTTAATCTCCTTTTTGTTTATGTCAATGGTCTAATGTGTAGATAATTTGTTTACTTATCCTTTTGGAATAAAACTATTTAACAATTAGGTAAGGAAGATATACCATACTTTTCCTTTACATATGTTCCAAAAGACAGATATTAAGATTTTCAGTGTACATGCTAGGAATATTGACGGTTTCAAACCTTTCAGGGAAACATTCTTACCTTTGCTTATTATTTTGTTTTATATTACCTTTCATAAAGTATAATCACTTATAGATTCTGGTTCTACTTTCTTCGCACATATATATTCCAGAATTTTTGTAGCGTAGTCTTTCGGTTCTCTTTCAATTTCGATAAGACTCCAGTTTTTCGACTCACGCATTGTATTACCAAGTTGGAGATTTTCAAACTTTTGGTGTTATCTTATATGTGGATGATAATTGTTTCTCCTCCTTGAAGACCGAATTCTGGGTTATTTATACTAGGAGCACATGCTCTAGTCTTTTCATATATTGCCTTGCCCAACATATAGACTTTAGAAGGTCTTTGGACTCTTAAATTTTCATGAGCATGCTATGAACCTCGACTATATCGATTGTATATTATAATGCACATAATTATTGTTCTGTTTCTTCCATATATAATTTTTGAAAATAGAAAACAAGAAATTCTAAAAATAGAAGTGCTAAAATTAACACTGCTATAAATAGCATTTCAGGATACATTCCAATTTTAGTTAGTCCCTAAACTAAAATTGAGAATTAAAATTCGAATTTGATCTTAGCAGTTGTTTGTAAAATAATTACTTAATTCATCTCGAGTTAATTAGTTGTAGAAAATCAAACATGAAGTCTATGTGGAGACATGCAACAGTTTCTCCATTGATTGAGGAAGTTATCCCTTGATTAAAGGAGATCAGGATGAGTTGTAATTAGTTAGCTGAGTTAACTAAGTTAAGTCCAGTTAGATTAGTTCAAATAGTTTGTTGAACTAATTGTGAGTTCAGTTAGTTAATGCATGCATGCATGTAACTGCTGCACTTCATCTAACTGAATATTCTCTCATAAATAACTCATGCATGTCAGTTCAGACAGAGACCTAATTGAGATAAGATGATGGGACAATGTAATATCAGTTGCATGAATATTCCATGGAGGATATCTCTTGCATGCCGAAGGAATTCATTCCTTGGAGATTGTGCAGTTACTTTTGGGTTTGATGAGTGTGTGACGAGGTGAATTCACACAGGTGGCAGCATTGGACCCCAAGGAAAATTGCGCAAGGAAATAGGAGGCTTTGAGGGCTGAGGGAAGGCACATCTTATGTCTATTTAGTCTATGAGTTGTATTGTTGGATTGTACTGAGAGCAGGATAGCTTGTGAGCTCATGCTTTATGTAATCTGAACATATTTCCACTTGTATGATAACACAGAGATCGGGGTTTTTAGTTGAGGCTTTCCCCAAAGTATTCTGCTGTGTTCAGGTGTGATTGATTTCTCATTCTATATTATATGTGTTCTATTTGATCTTGCTCAAAATCGATTAAGCTCTTGCAAGTTTTTTGTAGAAGTAGATCTTGTATTTTGCTTTAGTATATTGCATAATCTGTTGATCTACAATGAGAATTTCTACATGGTATTAGAGCAAAGGTGATCAAAGCAAAGAAAAATATACAAAGAAGGGAGAAGTTCGAAGTTTCAAGTTCTTGATTATAGAATTCAAATTCTTATCACATCTCAAATTTCACCAATGGCGTTCAATGGTTTAACACTTGAGTATGCCCTTGATGGGAGCTCAAATTATATAGCCTGGAAGGATCACATGGAAGCAGTATTAGAGGACAAAGATCTAAAGGACTTCATTGATCAAGAAGTCCCCAAGCCAGTAGCGGCTAATGCTACAGAATTGGCGGAATGGAAGAAATGTGTGGCTAGAGTGAGGAGAATCCTTTTGGAGGGAGTTCGAGAGCACATAGTCTCGAGTCTCCATGGGAAGGAGACACTGTTTTCGATGTGGAAAATATTGAAAGATCTATATCAGAACAACAACAATCAGAGGAAGCTGGCGCTGAAAGACAAGCTTTGGAAAATCAAGTGTGAAAAGGGCGACACGATATCTACATATCTGAACACGCTCACCACCTGCAGGGATGAGCTTGGAAGTGTAGGGATCATGACAGTCGATGATGACATGGTGAGTCTTGCTGTCCTCGGTGTTCTTAAGAGCTGGCATAGCTACCAAGACTCGATTAATGGAAGAGAGAAACTGCCAGATTGGGAACGACTTTGGTCAGATCTGATGCAGGAGGAGATAAGAAGAAGCACCAGAGATGGATCTTCATCAAAACAAGATGATGAAGAAAATTTAGCCTTAGAGAGTAAGGCAAGGAAAGGGAAAGGGAAGGTGTCCCATCCCAAATCCAGTTCTTCCCATGGTGGGAAGAAGTTTGACAAATCGAAAGTGTGATGCTTTCATTGTCATGAGGTGTGCCATTATGCTACGAATTGTCCATAGAATAAATCCAAGAAGGGATCCTCAAAGGGATTAGACGGTGATGCACTGGACTCACAGCTTGAGTTGGATTTATCTCTCATTGCATGCATGGTTTCATCCATGGTGGGATGTGTTTGGTACCTGGATAGTGGAGCCTCTTTCCACATGTCCGGCGACAAGAATCTTTTCAGTACCCTAGAGGAGAAGGATCTCCGGATGCAGATCGAGATGGGTGATGATGGAAAGTACCGTGTTTTAGGTGAAGGTACAATTGTGTTTCAGAGGGAGCATGGAGCTCCTCTCACCCTGATTGATGTAAAGTATGTACCAGGTCTGAAGAAGAATCTTGTGTCTGTCGCTATGCTAGAAGATAAAGGCTATGATGTAATATTTAGTAAAGGAAAGGTATTCCTGAGGCATATCGGTACTGGACAGACCAAGAGGATTGGGATTCGAGTAATGAATCTCTACACGCTGGAGGTAGACGACTGTGCTACATTGAGTTCCAAAGTAGAGGTGGTGCAAAACCAAGATGTTGGCGAGCTATGTCATAGAAGATTGGGCCACTTGCACTATGGGGCCTTGAAGATCATGCAACAGATATCTACCGGGCTTCCCAAGGGAAAAATGGAGCATATAGATACATGCAAAGGTTGTACCTTGGGTAAGTATGCGAGACAACAGAGCTGGAGAAATCCTGGTGCGAGTTCACACAAATGTTTGTGGACCATTCTCTATAGCCTCCACCGCTAAACAAAGGTACTATGTTATTTTTATTGATGATTTTTCTCATAGATGTTGGATCTACTTTATGCAAAAGAAGGATAAGACCTTCTTGAGGTTTTGTGAGTTTAAAGCCTTGGCAGAGAAAGAATCTGGAAAGAAAATAAAAGCCTTGCGTAGCGACAATGGTGGAGAGTATGTCTCCCAATAGTTTAAAGACTTCTGCGCTGCAGAAGGAATTAAACGGGAGTTGATGACACCCCATAATCCACATCATAATGGGGTGGCCGAAAGGAAGAACAGATTGATTGTGGGAGCAACTCGAGCGATGTTGCATGACCAAAGCCTACCACTTCATTTGTGGGCCGAGGCATGCAATACAATAGTATACTTGCATAACAGAAGCCCGCACTGTATACTAGGAATGAAGACACCTATGGAGGCCTTTTCCGGGAAGCGACTAGATGTGAATCACTTCAAGATCTTTGGATCATCGGTTTATTGCCATGTGACTAAAGATGCCTAGAGGAAGTTATATCCAACAACTGAGTTGGGGATACTTGTGGGGTACACTGATACACCCCACAATTATTGGGTGTTCCTGCCTACTAGTCAAAGGACAATGGTACGTAGAGATCTCAAGCTCAACGAGCAGAAATCCATGCGAGTATCACTTAAGAGGGAGCTCAAGTTGCATGCAGAGGAGGAACTTTTAGTTCCTAAGGAGGAGGAGCCTCAGATTGATGCGGAGCAGCCGCATGTGGAGGATCCAGGAGTGGAGACATCCACTCATGTTGATTCTTCCAGAGATGGGTGGAAACGCTCAAGGGAAGCTGACAGGTTGATGATGGATGTGCGAGAGAATGTGGGACAACCATCTTCTCAGTGCAGACAAAGGAGGTCACCTGAGCGGTACACATGTTACATGGCCCTGGTTGGGGAGCGTGTAGAGTCCGGATCTTCTTCATTCGAGGAGGAAATGCAGTGACCAGTCTTGGTTGATGCCATGGTAGAGGAGTATGACTCTATCATTCAGAACAATGTGTGGGATGTTGTCCCAAGACCTTACGACAAGTCAATGGTTAGTTCCAGATGGCTTTACAAGGTAAAGCAGGCAACTGATGGCAGTGTTGAGAAACATAGGGCAAGGTTTGTTGCCCGTGGTTTCTCACAGGTCGAGGTGATTGACTACGATGAGACCTTTGATCTTGTAGCAAGGTACTCATCTATTAGATTGAAGTTGGCACTATCAGCTCAGATGGGTTGGAAGATCCATCAGATGGATGTGAAGACCACGTTCCTCAATGAGAAGATTGAGGAAGAGGTGTACATTGAGCAGCCAGAAGGTTTTAAGACCTTCAATCGTGAGTCGCATGTGTGCCGACTCAAGAGGGCTTTGTATGGGCTGAAGCAAGCATCTCGTGCTTGGTACACCAGGATCAACAGTTATTTCACCGGGTTGGGCTTCACCAAGAGTGAATTAGATGCTAACCTTTACCACATCATGGTAGAAGGTAAGCCATTGATCATTGTTCTTTATGTGGATGATCTGATTTTGACAAGTGATGATCAGTTGATCAAGTCTTGCAAGGATGACCTTGCAAGAGAGTTCGAGATGAAAGACATGGGTCTTATGCACTACTTTCTAGGCATGGAAGTGTGGCAGAAAGATGGGGAAGTATTTGTGTCTCAAGGCAAGTATGCCAATGAGATACTCAAGTGCTTTCACATGGAGAAGCACAAGCCCATGCAGACTCCTCTAGCTAGGAACTGGAGGAAGGAGGATGCTACTTCAGGTGAGGTAGTAGCTGCTACTGTTTATCGGTAGCTTGGGGGTTCACTTATGTATCTAGTGAACACATGACCAAACTTATGCTTTGCGGTGAACTGGCCGAGTCAAGCTATGGTTCAGCCTACCAAGCTATTTTGGAAGGTAGCGAAGCATGTGCTGAGATACCTCAGAGGAACATGTCAGTATGGATTGTGGTACAGACGGACAGAGGGAGTGAAGCTTCAGGGCTTCACCGATGCGAATTGGGTAGGGCGTCCATCAGACCAGAAGAGAACTTCTGGAGAAATATGCAACCTTGGTTTAGCTGCAATTTCCTGGTACAGTAGGAAACAGAGGCTAGTTGCACTTAGCTCAGTAGAGGCTGAATACAAGGATGCCTGTCAGGAAGCATGCGAGGCCATTTGGATGCGAAAGATTCTAGTGGGATTGCTTGGTCAGAGGATGGATCCAATTGTGATCTACTGTGATAATCAGAGTTGTATCAAACTCTCTGAGAATCCAGTATTTCATGACAGGTCCAAGCACATTGATATCTGGTACCATCATCTTCGAGACTGTATGGTGAAGAGGATCATGTTGTTGTTGTATGTTTCGACCGAGGAACAAGATGCAAACATTTTGACTAAGGCATTGTCAAAATGCAAGTTCAAGTTCCATAGAGACAGGATTGGGGTGACTGATAATCCCTTTCTTGTTGAGAGGGAGTGTTGAAAATAACAACAAGAAATGCTAAAAATAGAAGTGCTAAAATTAGCACTACTATAAATAGCATTTCGGGATGCATTCCAATTTTAGTTAGTCCCTAAACTAAAATTGAGAATCAAAATTCGAATTTGATCTTAGCAACCGTTTTTAAAATAATTAATTAATTCATCTTGAGTTAATTAGTTGTAGAAAATCAAACATGAAGTCTATGTGGAGACATGCAACAATTTCTTCATTGAGGAAGTTATCCCTTGATTAAAGGAGATCAGGATGAGTTGTACTTTGGGTTGTAATTAGTTAGCTCAGTTAACTAAGTTAAGTCCAGTTAGATTAGTTCAAATAGTTTGTTGAACTAATTGTGAGTTCAGTTAGTTAATGCATGCATGCATGTAATTGCTGCACTTAAAACAACTGAATATTCTCTCATAAATAACTCATGCATGTTAGTTCAGACAGAGACCCAGTTGAGATCAGATGATGGGAAAGTGTACTATCAGTTGCAGGAATATTCCATGGAGGATATCTCTTGCATGCAGTAGGAATTCATTCCTTGGAGATTGTGCAATTACTTTTGGGTTTGATGAGTGTGTGATGAGGCCAATTCACACAGGTGGCAGCATTGGACCCCAAGGAAAACTGTGCAAGGAAATAGGAGGCTTGGAGGGCTGAGGGAAGGCATATCTTGTGTCTATTCAGTTTGTGAGCTGTATTGTTGGATTGTACTGAGAGCATGATAGCTTGCGAGCTGACGCTTTGTGTAATTTGAATATATTTCCACTTGTATGATAATACAGAGATCGGGGTTTTTAGCTGAGGCTTTCCCCAGAGTATTCTTCTATGTTCATGTGTGATTGATTTCTCATTCTCTATTATATGTGTTCTATTTGATCTTGCTCAAAATCGATTAAGCTTCTGCAAGTTTGTTGTAGAAGTAGATCTTGTATTTTGCTTTAGTATATTGCATATTTTGTCGATCTACAATGAGAATTTCTACAATAATTATATATTTTCGTTAATAATTTATAAATTCTTCCTTTGCCTTATTTATTTTTACTTTACTATATTCTGGTTTATAGCTTTAGCAAAATATTCCAATATACTCTTTTGGAGTAGTTGACATCTTGAAAACTCTTTTATAATATATTGTTCATCATGGTATACAAAATGTCACAAATTGAGTGAAAGTTCTATTATGAACATTTAATTATTTTTATATGTAATCCATTATCATTAGAGATATTCGATTGGAAGTGATGTATTAATTTATAACACTTCTGTTTGTATTTTGTATTTCTCATTTTATTGAGAATTATTATTATTATTTTTTTCATTTAATATCTACCACTACTAACACAAATTCTTTTTGTTCTAGAATTAATTTTGTTTTCAACTAAAAATTTCCTTCTTTGCCTTTCATCATATGAGACTAAAAACCCTCTATACAAAGTATAATACTACTTACTTCTTCCACTAAAACATATGCACATTAAACTGATATTATTATGAATAAATAATAAATTTAATCTTTTCAATCTTCGAGAAATTAACTAATAGCAACACATATTCAACAACAAACTCTTCCTTTTGACGAATAACTAAACACATAAGCATAGAAGTTAGAGACATTGACTTTCAATTGTCTCTGGAAAATTAAGAGTCAAGTACTGGGCTCCTCCCAGCCTTGACACAACAACTTACTAGTGTCCCCCTGGGCAATTCCGGGCCTATAATTTTCTTCTTTTGTCTTCTATATCTTGCTTCTCTTCAATCTCTCCAATTTTGCTCTCAAAATAATGAGACAAAAGCAAGGAAAGAAAAACAACAAATATTCTCCCATCTACCACTGTTTTGGTGGTTAATAACTGCCTCCACCTCACCAACATGTGGTAGGTAGTCTCTTGTTTCTCACTCTTGAGGACAACTTCCTATCTTCTAGGAAACAATTTATTGGCCAATATCATAATTCTTCAATTAAATCTAATCATTCATATTAGATGCCCAGGACTTCTTGATGGCTAATAATACTTCCTCAATAATTGCAACCTTTTTATCTTTTAGCCATTTGTACTCAACAATTAATTTCCAAGATTTTCCTTATTCACAAAATAAAAACATCTAAATACAACTTTACCTTAGTTATTGTCAACATTAAATTTTGCTGATAATTAAAGTGTTCACTTGCTTTCAATGCAACATACTTAACCAAAAATAAACTTATGCACATTTAATTACAAACAAACATTAAGCCAAGAGGTATGCTAAACATATTGTGTTAGAAATTTTAGCTGTCATGCTTGCATGCAATATTATGAGCATATATCATGGAAAACAAACTTGAACATGTAAACTTGTCATAAACTTAATACCCGATTAATGGATTTTATTCATATGCAATTTAAACAAAATGCATGCACAATATATATTTCATTTCAAACAAGGGCGATGGGGTGTTTCATTGAATCTTATGATTCTATTAAATACAAACCAAACATTGAGAACACAACCTTTATAAAAACATAAATGCACATTAGCTGTCAAACATAAAATCTAGGTGAATAACCTACCTCAAATAGAAAAAAACTTCTCATCATGATGCCAAGGCATCCTTCTTAACTCAAATATGGTGGAAAAATTCATTGGTATTTAAAAATTCCATGGATTGTGCTTCAATCTTGTGTGGGTGAATCTCACATCTCTATATTAAATGAAGACTATGTATCTTGTGAGGGATTAAATCAAGACTATATAACAAGGAAAATTCATGCACAATCCTCAGTTTGTTAAGCCATAATCTCTAGGGGCTTAACCCTACATCAAGTTTATCATTAGGCTTGAGAAGCTCGCACTTACAATGAAGTTATTAGCTTATTGACCTTGGTCTATGGAACTTTTCCATGTTATAAATGAAACAAATATCCCTAAAGTACCTCATGATAGATTCAAACTCTAAGTCCTATTACAGGAGAAATGCTTCAATATATTGGTCAACTTCATCGTGGAACCCCTAATCACTGGCCAACTGTTTGCATTTAACTTTAACCTCCGATACAAAAAAAAACTTTACACTAACCCTTTCCAACATTTAATAATGTCTCATTTCTTTCATTGGTAATAGACATAGTCCGATATTGGGATATCAAAGATAATTAAAACTCATAACTATAAATAGGAACACGTTTGTCTTAGTTCTTTGTTAGTTGGCAGGACTTCCCCAATGCCTATTGGTGCTTTGTAACCTTCATGCTTCTTCATTAGGCTAATGACGATGAACGTAAACTACAATTGTTGTAAAACATTATGTTTGTTGGGCTTGTTAGCTGGTAGGACCACTTGATGCTTATCAGATCAGACTGGAATAGATTTGATTAGCCAACATCTATGTTGTCTCCAATTGTCAATGGCCAAAAAATGAAGATGTTTACGAGAATGGATTTGTTGATTTTGTTAATTGATGGGAGCAATTCAATAGTTGTCAAATCTTTGATCAAGGTTTCATTTGTGCCAAGCCTATGTTATTTCTGGTAGTCAATGTATGATGAACATGCTTTTTCTTTCGATATTTTCACGTCACCATTTTTTGGTGAATTCTCACTAGAAGGTGTGGATTGGAGCACTTAACTTATAACAAAAGTTTCCAAGCCTAAAGGTCGAAAGTCAATAGACATTATTACTTCAACAAATAAATTAGATGTAATTTTAACTGATGTGAAGCTGCAAAAGAATTGGTTTTGTTGCTCCTCTATGTTATAGAATTTGGCTTTGGTAAAGACCAAACCCTAAATAACACTACTACCAAAGGATTAGACTATGAGGCTGATATCAATCTAGAACTACTACCACAAAAATTGATCCTGTAACCAGTCCATCTCATTCCACTAATTACAATAATGGAGTTTATAACTCAAGTCATCCACATAACATAAACATGTTAATTTTAAAACACAATTATCATGCACACACTATGGATACAATCACACTATCTTCATGTTGTCACTTCGACAATGACTCAAATTTTTTTTGCCCCTTAGTATCGTCCCATTGTTTTATTTGTTATTCGTGTGTTTTCTCCCAGTGTTGCATCCTCCTAAGTCAATGTTTTGTAAGTGTCATCATCTAACCTTAGAAGTGCTTGTGTTATCTAGCCCATGGTTAGGTGGACTTATGACTTTTCTTGACTTAGAAACTAGTCTTTTTTCCATTCACACACTCAAAAACCACACAAAAGCAAACCAAATCAAGGAAAATCATCTTCTAAGGCAAAAGCACACTTCTAGATGCCGAAGACATGCTCTTGCGTTAAGCGCACTCCTTTGGGTTGAAGAAGTGTGCCCTCCTTGAGCGCACTCCTTCATGCTAAGAAAGTGCACCCACCTTGAGCACATTACTTCATGTTGAAGACATGCGCCCTTCTTGAATGCATGCACGCACTTCTTGTTGTATGTGGGCACACTCCTAGAAAATAGGAGCCCACATAAATTCCCTTAACTAGCTCATTCACTTATTGACAAGTGGTGATCATGCATGCAACTAATTTTCATGTAATTTATTTTAAATCAACCCAACTAATCATTCATTTTCATAATCATTCTCATTTGGGTTGGGCGCACAACTATGGATCAAGAAACTTTTCGTCAATTTGCGTAACAAGTAAGTTTTGCATGTTGAACCTATTGATTGCCCTTCATGATTTTACTGTCAATCTTGCTTTCCTTGCTAAAATTTCTTTGTTTTTCAGTTTATTTATTGTCGTTTCTATTCAATCTTGTTTCTGCAAGTGTTAATTTGTTGTTACATGCTGACACTCTGCACGTTCCTCAACTTTTCACATTCTCACCATGATTGTGACAACATCCATAAAATGTTGTAGATCCTTCTTCTTCTCATTTTTATCATGAAATCTTGCTTCCACACTTGTTCCTGAGCCATCCTCAGGCGGAAAACTGCACCCAGAATAGACTTGCCTCTTGAGCACACTCCTTCACCATATAGAACTGCGCCTTGTCTGAGTGCATGAGTGTACCCCAAAGGCTTGAGTGATTTCCCTTCATCTCTTCAGTATGCATGAGTGCACCCTCCTTTCCCTTGAGCTCATGAACTCACCATGAAGGTCTGAAGGCCCAAAGCCTCATCCTTCTTCTCTTCAAAGTGCATGAGTGTGCCCTTGATGGTTTTCCTTCTCTTGCTTGAGTGCACTACAAAATCCCAAATGACCCTTGACTCCCCTTCATTCTTTGAAATGGCACCCTCCTTGTTTGCATGCCTATTTTATTATGCATGCAAGTGATTATGTGTTGCCATTGAGAGATTTACGTTCTCAGTGCATTTAATGGCTCTTTGAATATGATTTGCTGATATATTTTTGCATAGTTAGTTTCATAAAGCTAATCTTGTGATCATGAGTGTGTTGCCACAAACAAGTGTTCGAGCTACAAGTATTGTCATCCTTTCATCATTTATTGGAGCCATGCCTCCTGCTACACATGAAGTGTAGAAAATATTGTAGTTTCACAAGCTCATGCAATGTACTAAAGCACATGACAAGAATCTAATTCTACTATCAACCAGTGGAAACCAATAGAGCAATGAAAACAATAATATCAAGAGGAAGACAAATCAATGGCACATAACACAATAAGTTTTCCTGGGGAAATCCACCGCTCAAAACCGCACTATCTGTATTGCATTAACCAGAAATCTAAGATGATAATACAATGCTTGTTCTCATAAGAACAATCCCAACACTTAGTATAGTCAATCCTCAACTCGCAAGCAAGCTCTTGGCCAACACTTAGCCAATTATGCAGCTCTCCAAGTCCTTATTTCCTTGCACAATTCCTATGGTTGATTAGCCCATCTTAAAGGGAAACTAGTGAATCCAAAACTGCATAATCCATTCTAGGTTCAATTCATGATTGCATGCACCATCTGTACAACACAAAAATTATACAACTGATAGTATACTATCCCTACACTCTAGTCTCAACTGGGTCTTTCTTAAAATCGACATGCATGAGTTTCTGATGAGGGAATCTTGAGTTAACTAGAGTAGCACTAGTTAATGCATTAGTGCACCGACTGAATTTTAACTCACTATTAGTTCCTCAAAAAATTTGGAACTAATTTAACTGAACTTAACTCAATAAATTGAGTTATCTAATTACAACTCACAATTAACTCATCCCGGAACCCTAAAATATAGGGAGAACATATACATGACTTCATAAAGACTTCCAACTCAAAATTTCTAAGCTAATTAAGCTAATTAAACTTAATTAACTATTTACAAGTTGCTATGAGATTAAAATTTGATTTTAATTCTCAGTTTAATTCAAGGACACATTAAACTGGAATTTCTAGATTATATTTTTATTATTTCTTGTTGCTATTTTCAACACTCCCTCTCAACAAGAAAGGAATTCAACTCGATCCCGATCCCGAACCTTTGGAATGTTCTGCATGCAACACTTCTCTCTAGTTTTGTTGCTCCAGCAACTCTAGAAACAAAAAAACATCCAACCTGAATTAGAATGATGCCTTTGTCATTAAAGTCTCTGACTGCTATTGCCTTTGTCAACTGAAAACTCTATGCTTCTGTTGACTTTTCCTTTCTGCACTATTGTCAACCCTTCTCTACGCTCTTAAGTATCTGACTGCTCTAGCCTCTATCACATTGATCTATGACTGCATCAATCCCACTGATTCCTTGCGCTACTATGTACTTTGGGATCCTATAGCAAGGTACGATCCATGAGATAAAACCTCTCAATGGACCCTGCCCAATTTCAACCCTCTTGGGACTAACACTTCACATCGCCCCACCTGACACCTGGAGGTATGGATGCATGTGCTCCCTCTGCCCACTTGGTTCGAAATCCCCCCCTACTAGCAGTCTGTGTATGAGTGGATGCCTCCACTCGGTCTCCTCTCAGCTTCCCTAGTTATGGCTGCTCCACAACTTCCTGAAGCTACTTCTAAGGCTTCTTCTGGGGCTGCATGTTGAGAGGTAATTCACTCTCCCTCTCAACCACCAAGTCTCTAACCTTTGCCAACCACCAAGTCTCTAACCTTTGCCTTGCTCCTCAAGGATTTTCATGCATCTTAAACCTTAAGATCATACAGGTTCTTGACCCGTGCACCAATTTGTTTCACCTATCCCATGGTGATGTGTCTAAGGAAAACCTTTCCCTTACCAAAAACCACATCATAACCACGGTCTTCCAATACCGCGACTGAAACAAGATTATTCTTTAGTCCTGGAACATACATTACATATATGATCCTGAGAGGGGAGTCAGACTCCCTCTGAAAGGTAAATGTACCAGTCCTGGTAGCTCTATACCTCTTGTCATCTCCAAACTCTATGCTATGCTTGAGATTTTTCTCCTCAAAATCACTAAAGAGATCTCTATTTCCCGTCATATGGAATGAGGCACTGTTGTCAAGATACCACATGCCTCCCATGATAGTGATAGCCATGCATGCAATGAGAGTGAAATAAAGTTTGAATTGTGAAGCTAGATCTTCACCTGCTACCGCTATTGTCAACTCCTTCTTGCTTGCTTTCTTCTGTGGGCAGTTCTTGGCATAGTCCCCATACACGTGATAGTGAAAACACTTGATTTTCATCAAGTCCATCTTATTCCCACCCTCCACGCCTTGGGACTCCTTTCCCTTGGCCTTATTTTCCTTACTCGCTTAGGGAAAATCCTCTTCCACTTCCTTGGAAGAGGTTCCATCTCTGGTGTTCCTCCTGATCTCCTCCTGCATCAAATTCAACCATAGTTGTTTCCAATCCGGCATCTTCTCCAGACCATTGACAAAGTCCTGATAACTATGCCAACTCTTTAGGAGTCCTAGAAGAGAAAGACTCACCATATCATCCTCGACAACTGTGATTCCAACACTTCCAATTTCATCACGACATTGAGTGAACTTGGTCAAGTAATTTGGAATTGAGTCGCCCGCCTCCATCTTGATATTTCGAAGTTTATCTTTCTGTGCCAACTTCCTTCGGTCACTGCTATGCTGGAAAAGGTCCTTCAATGCTTTCCACGTAGCATGTAGAGTTTCCTTCCCATGGAGACTCGAGACAATGTGATCTCGAACTCCCTCAAGGATTATCCTCCTCGCCCTTGCCACACACTTCTTCCATTCAACAAAATTTTGAGCATCCGATGTTGGTGGCTTAGGAGTGTCCTGATCAATGAATTCGTTCAAGCCATTATCCTCCAACATGGCCTCCATCCTTTCCTTCTAGGCTATATAATTCGAGCTGCCATCCAAGGCATACTTGAGCCGCAAAGGACACCATTTGTCGATCCTGAAGTATGCATTGAAAATTCGAATTTCACCTATAACCCTGAACTCGAAAATTTGAAATCTCCTCTAGTATATTGTTCACAACTTTGATACTATGTAGAAAATCCTATAGATTCACAAGCTCATGCAATGTACTAAAGCACAAAACAAGAATCTACTTATATAATTAACTAACAAAAGCCAATACATCGATGAAAATAATAATAACAAGAGGAAGACAAATCAATGGCACATAACACAATAATTTTTCTCGGGGTTTAGCCACTGCTAAAAACCCCACTATTTGTATTGCATTAATCAGAAATCCAAGACGATAATACAATACTTGTTCTCAAAAGAACAATCCCAACACTCAATATAATCAATCCTCAACTCACAAGCAATATCTTGGCCAATGCTAAGCCAATTTTGCAGCTCTCCAAGTCCCTATTTCCTTAACGCAATTCCTATGGCTGATTAGATCATCTTAAAGGGAAACCAGAGCATCCAAAACTACACAATCCATTCTAGGTTCAGTTTTTGATTGAATGCACCATCTATACAACTCAAAAAACTATACAACTGATAATACAACATCCCTGCATTTTAGTCTCCATTGGGTCTTTCTTAGAATCAACATGCATGAGTTTCTGACGAGGGAATCTTCAGTTAACTAGAGTAACAGTAGTTAATGCATGAATGCACCAACTGACTATTAACTCACTATTAGTTCCTCAAACAATTTGGAACTAATTTAACTTAACTTAGCTCAGTGAACTGAGTTATCTAATTACAACTCACAATTAACTCATCCTGGACCCCTAAAATATAGGGAGAACATATACATGACTTTAGAAAGACTTCCAAATCGAAATTTATGAGCTAATTAAGTTACTTAACCTTAATTAACTATTTACAAGTTGCAATGAAAATATAATTCGATTTTAATTCTCAGTTTAATTTAAGGACAAATTAAACTAGAATTTATGGATTCTATTTTTATCATTTCTTGTTGCTATTTTCAACATAAAGTGGCCTCCAAAGAAGCTTCAAAGGCAAGCACTATGGAAGTAGTTGAAGTAACAAAGCCAACCATTCCCATTTACGTAGACACACAATGCTTCATTATAAGTCTACTGAGGTCACATGGAGTGACATAAAAGACACATTCATGCAAAAAAGGTTCCCTGAGAACTTGGAGGACTTGGAAGTATACATCAATATTAAGCGATCTAGGATGCATAGGATTGCATGCAGATTCCTAGTCATCCCTTATGCATAAGTGATTGAGTGGATTATCATGCACATGGATGATCTCATCTTGTTCTTCATAGTGAAAGGGGTGGTCAGATTGCCACCTATTATGGAGAAGACATGCAAACTTACTACAAGATGCTTAGGCCCATAAAATATGAAAATAATAACTTCTACACTAGATGGGTCAACCTTGACACAAGTGACATTATCAAATCTTGGTGGTGAGAGCCTGCTAAGTTTCACCACCACCCATCCAGAGTGTATCTGACCAAGATTCTCAAAGATGTATATATGTATATGATTGCCATGTTTTTTCGATTGCATGGGTGGAAGAACACTGAGGCGTTTGAGAAGAACTAGATATATATGCTCAATATGGTGGCAGCCCATGGTAAATATTTCAATTGGGCAGATATACTCTCATTTGAGTTTCAACGTCATGTGGGTTAGGCAAAAGTATCTTTGAGGGCAAATCAAGCACTAGATTTCTATATGTTTGCATATCTACTGGATGCAGTCTATGCAAAATATGCATTCCCAGGAATGTATTGGAACTGGACCCCTTAGGACAATTTCCCAGTTTATTTTCACTGTAAAGTGTTGTTAGAATCAAGATTTAGAGGCACATATGACATATTTTATGAACACTTCATTGCAATTATTTTCCATATGATATCTGAGATCGATCCTCCTTGCATGACTGATCTAGTGAAGGAGTCACTATGAGATATTGCAGATTGATTCACAACACCTGAGGGTACATACATAAGATGCTTTGGTTGTAAGATATCCCCTCATCTCATGCCACAATATGTGACCAATAAGGTGGTCATGAAGGAAGTTGCACATTAGTTAGACAAGGGGTTGTCTGGAGTTCTTCAGAGGAGGAAGAAAGCCCCTTGGCCCACCTTCCCTTTAAGGATCATACTATATGAGTTGAAGACCCACAGGGTGAAAAAAACATAAATATAAGAGCTAGATCATTTGTACTTCGCAACTAAAAACTTTCATGGATATGATCCCAAGAGAGTGTGCATGAAACATTGTGAAAGGATTGTTTTCAATTCGTGGTATTCATCAATGTCCACAACAGAAGATGAGAAGGTGAAGAACTTGTTTAATATAGTTAGGAAGACACACCCAACAATGGAGACTAGTTCACCCCAAGATCCACTATCTCAAGACATGCAGGTGTAGGAGGCATAACAAATAACCCCTCAAGCAAGGAAAATAGCTTCTAAAAAGAGGATTAGGTATGATTTGATAGGTGAGAGCAACAAGAAATGGAAAGTTGATCCTTTGAACATGGGAGCTATTCAAGTAGAATAGGAGGGGAGAGAAGCAAAAGAAGATGAGAGGAGGAAGCAAGATGAGCCACTTGAGAAGAAACAAGAAGAAGAAGAAAGGAGAAGAATAGAAGAGGAATAACAATGGTAGTCCCGAAAGGAAGAAGTAACACAAAGACTGGAAGAAGAACAATTGACTCAGGAGATAGAAGAGGAAGAGTTGGAGGAAGAGGATACCATCCAACCCATGGAAGATGAACCAGGTTCTCCAGAAGAACATCCTCTCATAGGTTGTCATCTTCCATTTGGAGAAATGGGAATCACACCTCCACGGGAAGATAGAGTCATGGACATGTGCAGTGTCACCTTTGATCAACTTAAGAAGAGGATCGTGCAACAAAGGCATAAATACTTCCCAAATGATCCTCAAAATCTAGTCTCGATTTCTTCAAAAAAGGTTCTAACTGAAAACACCAGAAGGGATCCCAAGGCAATCATGGTAGCAAATGTTGCTTTTGCTACAACAGTGTAGGAGAACTATGAATATCTATTGAATGAGAATGCTATATTAAGGAGAGAACTTGCTATAGTGAAGCAACAAGCAAAACATATTGCAACGGAGAATCAATGGTTATCTTCACAAAGCTTCAACCTTGAATAGTGGCAGTTAGGCATGCAAGAGGAACTAGGGAAAATGGAGGACACCATGGCATGGTTATGTGATGAGATGACACTTCTACAATAGGTGGTGGCTTCTCTCGTTGGCATTCAGAAGAAAGCACAATAAGTGGTTAAACTCCTGAAAGTAGCAAAAAGAGCGGTCAACCATCTTTAGGAGTGGGCTTCCAAGTACTTAGATACTCCACAACATTTGGAAATAGAAGACATGATTGTCAAAGAGATAGACAAAGTTCAACTGAGGCTCCACCATTAGAATTATATGCATCTTGGGGAACAGTTGATTAGTACTATTGCTGCTTATAATCAACTGCACAATGGTCTCGAGTCTCTAGAAAAGAAATATGGGATGCCTTCAATAGGAACAATTTAAGCAATCAAAGGTAGATAAATCATCTTCCAGAAGATCAAGCAATACATTGAACAAATCAAGCTAGTAGTAGAACATGAAGGCTTGGAGGTCACCAAAGACATTATTCTACAATATGTCATCGCATTAGTCAAAGCTCATATGAAACTTTCATGGCTATGGAATAATGTACATTCAAGCTCCAAGAATATATTTACAAAGGCACTGGAGGTGAAGATGTGTTATGTAGGGGACTTGCCGGTTCAGGTCAAATCCATCTCAGTAGAGTTTAGAGCATGGCACACTTACATCACAAATGAGATCCGTGAGGAAGAAAATGATTTATCAATTTAATGAGACTTTGTCCCATTATCAATTTTGTCTTATATATGCACTGTCTCATATGTAGTTTGCCTTTTGTAATAAATGATATATAATGAAGTTGAAGAGACACACGTGGAAGGTGAATAGCCACATGTGGAAAGTAATAAGTCATGTATAGAATATGAAAAGTCGTAGGAGTTGAAGATTCAGGAGGAAGCTCAAATGTAATTATAATTAATTATAAATAGCTCCTCATAACTCAAGTTGAGGGCTTGCATTCTTGGAGTCTTGACTTGGCTTCTCTGGTAGTGCATAGGAGATAGATCATTCTTTGGAGCAGCAAGTTGTGGATTCATGTTCCACTACTGGATATAGTGTTTCATCTATGTAATAGTGTACTTGGGATCTTTCATTCTTAATCATAAGCTCTATAAGCCAACACTTCTTCATACATGTATCCTAGATATAGTAGGACTATTCTTGTTATATTTATGGTATATGTTGTTTTAGTTACATAATAAATTAATGGACTAATCTGCAAGTAATCAACAAGCCTTTCTCTTCCTTCTCGGGTCCCCCTTTAAAATAGTGCTATTACTTTTCTAACTTGGGGCTCGTTTTCCTTTTATAAGCCATGGAAGTTCCTTCATGTACCTTACATTGGGTGTCTCACAAAGCTTACATACTTGCTACCCCAAAGAGGTGTTGCATTCTCTTGTGTGTGTTTGTAACCAAGGCATATCTTTGAAACCTTTCCAGTAGTGGCCAAAGTGTATATCTAGATTGGACTCCTACACCAAACAAATGTGAGTTCTAATTGGGACTTCACATCAGGGATATTTCCTTACATGTTGACGACACCCAACACCATCAACACTTCATTAGCTCAATTTTATACAAGTTTGGCCTGATTATGCAAATAATTGGCCTTCTCCTCCCCCTTAAACCTCTCTCGATTATTTAGATTCTCTTAACTATCTCACTCTATTCCTCTTCTCTCCTATTTTATTTACAAATATCAATTATATACAATAAGGATGGTTTATTGAGATCCGCTAAATATGGATATAATCATCTATACATAGAAAATATCAAATATGAGCCCAAAACCTCTAACTCTTCATCAACTCTGCTTAAATGGTGTATTACATGTCCATGAGAAAATTATACCTTATTTCTTAAATAGTTCTCTCTTTCAACTAGAAAATCAAATCCCTATAGACCCAAGGGTTAGCTCAAATGGTATAGACCCAGACATGATGTTCTTTGATATTGTTGTTGGTTGTTTATGATAATGTGTTCAACTATCTTTGATTCCCTTAGGGCAAGACCCCTTAATCAGGGCTGATGGTTTACCTAGTTTACCATCCATGAAAAGTGGGTAATAAGTCCAAGGATTCCCATTATTTCATTCCAAGTAAAAAAAATCAAATCAAATCCTTATCTTTAATTACATTAAATTAAGTTAAAATAAATTAAGTGATCCCGCTTCCTTTAGTAAATGTGGTAAGACCTCCTAGGTCTTGTTTACTCGAAGAAATTCCCCTACATTAGAATCCCAAGGTAACTAATAGAGAGGTGTCTATTAGTCTCTATGCTAGTATATTTCCCTTACTGGTTTCTTTTGTTGAACTTTGATCTCCCCCCTTGAATTCTTCTTCAGAATTTCACCATCAACTCTTCTTACTATGATGATTTCAAACATATACAATATTCAATGAATAGATTTTGATATGCTATAATACCGCTTCGAGGCCACAAAATCCCTCTTAACTCAGTTATGGTGGGCCAATTCCTTGGTATTTAAAATTCCCTGTATCATGCTTTAATCCTATGTGGGAGTATCCCACATCTTTCCCACATCTTTGTATTAAATGAAAACTATGGATTGGGGTTTAAACTTTCTTAGATAACACTATCAATGCTTTTCTTACGTATATCTTATAACAAGGAAAATTAATGCATAATCCTCAATTTATTAATCCCTAAGATCCAATGGCTTAAATCAACATTAAGACATATCATTAGGCAAACAAAACCTGACCTGATACTAAAAAAAAATCATTTAACAAATTCTCCTTTCTGTTATCGATAATAGGTAGACTTTAATCTTGGGACATCAAAGGCAATTAAAACTCATAACAAATCCAACAAACAATATTCAATATGCATATGGTGATAAATGAGAACACTTATGTCTTGGTTCTCCAACATTTGATAGGATTGCTCCAATGCCTATCGACACTTTGTAATCTTAATGCTTTGTCATAAGGACGATGGTGATAAACAATAATTGCAATTGTCATAAAACATTCTACCTGTTGGGAATGCTAGCTTGTGAGACCACTTGACACTTGTTGGATTGTATTGGAATAGGTTTTCTCAGCTAAAATCTATACTTTCTCCAATCACTGATGGCTAGTAGATAAAGATGTTGATGGGAAATACTTCATTAGTTTCATTAACTGATGAGACTGCTTCAATACTTGTTGGATTGTTGAGCAAGGTCACATTTTCACTAAGCCTTCACTAACTATGGTAGACGATGGCTGATAAATGTGTTTTTTCCTTTATAGAATTTCATATCACTATTTTTTGATGGATTCTCATTGGAGGGTGTAGATTAGAGCACTGAACTTGTAACAAAAGTTTCCAAGCCCAAAGGTTGAAAGTGATAAACGAGAATACTTGACTGATAAATTTGATGTCATGTTAACTAACGTGAAGATGCAAAATACTATTTTGTTTCTCCTCTGCATTATAGAATTCACATTTAGTAAAGGCTAAACCCCAAACAACACCGCTACCAAAGGCTTAGACTATGAAGCATATATTGATCCCAAACTTCTCCTACAATAATTGATCATGTAGTCTCGCGCATTCCACTAATTACAGTAATGGGTTTTATAACTCAAATCATCCACATAGCATAAAAATATCAATTCCAAACACATAAATCACACACCCATGATGCATGATATTCACATTATCTTTATTAACACAAATATGTACAAGTCTAACCTTATTACACAGATAATTAGACGTCTCCTCTCCCTCAAATCTCTCTGAGTCCTTTAGCTTCTCTCAACTATCTCACTCTATTCCTCTACACTCAAATTTTATTTACAAAGATCAATTATATACAACAAGGATGGTTTTTCGAGATCAACTAAAGATGGATCTAAATCCATACATAGAAAAGATCAAACATGAGCCTAAAACCTCTAACTCCTCAAAAACCCTCCTTAAATGGTGTATTACATGTCGATGAGGAAATAATCCCTCATTTCTTAAATAAATCTCTATTTAAACTGGAAAATCAAATCCCTATCTTTTATTACATTAAATTAACGTAAATGAAATTAAGGGAGTCCACTTCCTTTAATAAATGTGGTAAGACCTCCCACGTCTTATTGACTTGAAGAAATTCTCCTACATCAGAGGTAACAATAATATATGGACTCTTGTTCATGAGTATTCCAACTACTTTTGCTAGTTGTACCTTCTATCTTGTTGTTTTACATTTTGCAATTGTGGGTGCATTTACTACAATTTCTCCTCCTCCTGGATTCAAAACTTTATTTTTTTGTTGTCCACTCGCCTCACTACCATGAAGATATTCAACAAAAAATGTTCTAATGTTTAACTTCCTAATTAACTTTCCCCCTTTCACTTATTGTAGCTGTTGATTAGCTGTTGCTATCCTCAATCTTCCAGGTTTCCATACTTTATTTTGCAATCGTCTATTTTTCTCTGCTGATGTACTCCTTTACAATCATTTGATTTCTATTGTTGACTATCTTCTTTACTTTAGTATGCATCTTCCTAGGCAATTCCTTCGTCCCCATACATAACTCATAGATTTCATTATCCAACTTATCCCTTTGCTGATCCATACGATTAACACTGATCAATTGCGTTATTACTTAAGAAAATATTATGGCCCTAATTGCCATTCAATTGTTTCCACAACTCCTCAGCTTCCGTTATTCTTCTTTAGACATTTCTTCAAATATGTTTAAAGCAAATTGTTGCCTCCTCCATGGTTACTTTATGAAAGTCCAAACTCTCATTTTTACCTGCATTTATACATAAAATAAATTTATTACAAAAACCATTAGATCTTTGAAAATCATCATCAGTCATAAGAATGATTATTATCTTTCCATCATTGTTGTTTATTAATACGTAATATATTGTCCCTCCATGTGCATTAGTTTCTCTTTAATGCTTTTTTTCATCTTTTGCAACCTACTTGCTATATTTACTGCTTTCTTCCTTTTTATTGTCTTCCAAGATAATCTTTTGCTCTGCACTCCTCTATTGTGCATATTATCTATAGCAATGTTAGGTTAAAAGTTCATATAATAAAGTTAATAAAGGCAAAGTAAGACCAAGCTCATGGGGGACGTATTCCAAGTTAAATGTTGGGAAAAACATCCTAATGTGTGTTCATTTGGTTTATCATGGCTAAGGAAATCAACAAAAATAACGACAAAGGATTTGAAAAGGAAAATAGGCATTAATTGGCATTTTATTTATGAAAATAATGGAAATAGGAGAAAAGTGTTGGAAAATACTGGGGGGGGGGGGGGAATCAATATTCCTTAGCAATTATCACTTTTAAATCTTGTTAGAGCATTAGTTAATCTTCAATTATCATTAATGTTTATGTAGTAACAACAGTGAATAAAAGAACAGAGGAGGCACAAAAATTTTAGGTGGAAAACCCCCTCCAGGTAAAAAACCACCGAACGCTTTTCTAATAATTCTTTAATCTTAAACTCCAATTGAAAAGAAAGCTCCAACTTCCTAGAATCTAGAAAAACATTCTTCTCCAGCTCCCACTGCCCGAGATTCTTCAGTAGTCAACTAAATGGATGCCCCAACACCCAATGAGCTACAACTCACCCTAGCACCACCCTACCACCCTGAAGTTTTCATAGGCTTGAATCTGTTGGTGACTTCATGCACCAACCTAGCACCACCCTACCACCCTATAGAAGAATAAAACAAGGATTGACTCCCGCACCAGGGAAAATGATCCACTTTATAACGATATAGAATGATGTAGAAGAAGAGGACACACTAGACCATAATCCCACAACCACCTAATGATGATCCTAGACCTCTTGACACCTCCTCTTCAACTCTTGGCAGATAGACACTTGTACAACTTTTACAATGATGCTTTTACAATGACTCTATACAATGATACTTTTATAATGACTGTATGCAGTGCTACCCACTTGAAGGCTTCATGTGGTGAACTTCTTGCTGTTGTTTTTGCACCTTGATTGTTGGTCTTGTCATGCTACCCTTTCTCACTCTTGAGAAAATTATATTATGCATTGAGTCTTCTCTTGATGAATATATAAGACTTGCAAAAACTCTTCAAGGAAATACCCATGACATGATAATAGCAAAACTTACCTCAGCCTGTAGAGCATATGTCAGTGCTAAACAAAAACAAAAAATTAGAATACAAAGAACCTAATGCAATTAAGATATGCAAATACATATACAGAAGATACTTACCTGAAGCTTACCTCTGTTGCATCATTTTGCTGCACCTTGCTCTTTGCTGCCTTAGAAAGTCTGGTCCTTTGCAGGCCTTGACAACACTTGATCTCTTGCCTTCTAGGGGCATGATATTGAATCTGATGTATCTCTGTGATGTCATATCCCCAATATGTGATCTTCAGTCTTGTAGTATCCCTCTGAGTCTTCTTTCCAATGCCATAGGTCTGACCTCACTTAGACTCTTCAAGGCAAAGTTATGCCCAATCTCTCACGATGACCTAATTATGGACTAGTTCAGTAGAATGAACTTGTACGACATGCCACATGTCACTGTTTCCTCCTTCAGCTCTGAAATTGATACACAGAAAACTAAATTCCATGCATTATCCACCACTTTTTACAGAATTCCAATTCTCTTCTCAGAGAAAGTTATGACGATTTTCCCAAGGTCACTTCTTTGAGATGAAATTCAGGATCTTGCAAAAACCCTAACTTCCACAGATCATATCTCCAAAAATATAGCGAACCAAGATTTGAAATTTGGTCATGATGTTCATCAAGATTGCGAATCAAATGGGTTTTCATTTCAGAATCTAAGACTTCGCATAAATGAAGCTATAACGAAAATTCCACGATCACACCTTTTTGGAGGATATATGAAATTTATTTTTTTATAGAGTTGAGAGGGGCTTCTATAGAGAACGTTAGAGGGATTTTAGGGGGTTAAAAAATTATTAATTATTGACTATTCAAGGACCAAAACCAATTATGAGTGCCATGCCACAACCCCATAGCGTTTTAGCCCATTAACTGGGGTTACTAACTTCAAACATGAATATCTCTCAAACCGTGAAGAATTACTTGGCATGCCATATATCAACGGAAACATCTCAACAAGTAGAATCCATATAGAAGATCTTTGGCTCAAAATAGAGTAAATTGTCAAGTCAAAATTCCCTTGCAAGATCATGGTAGCCCCTGGTGCTGCTTGGGTTGAAATCAATGCCAACCTCAGATCATCTTTAGATCAACAATCCCCCCCTTAGCATTGATGGCAACACAAGTACTTCCCCTGTGTTCAGGGCACCTCTTCCTACTGTCTTCTCTCCCCCTTTGACATCAATGGCAAAGAGTAACTCCCCTGACACACAACCATCCCGCAGACCTGTACACACTTCCACTCCCCTTTTATTTTCTGAATAAGGAAAATCTAATGAGAACTTGGGAGAATCCCAAGCTTCCGGCGAAGATATTCAAATTCTTCACAAGGTAAATGTTTAGTAAAGATATCAGCATTTTTTGTTTTGTACCAACATATTCAAGTTTGATATTCTTTTCAACGACTTGTTCTCTAACAAAATGATATTTGATCAGAATGTGTTTTTTTTTTGAATGCATGACAAGATTCTTGGAGATGTTGATGGCATTGGTGTTATCACAAAAGATGGGCATAGGCTCACTGAATTGTACTTGAAGATCTAGCAAAGTTTGTTTCACCCAAAGGAGTTGAGTACAACAAGTTGTCGTTGCAATGCATTCTTCTTCCACTATAGATAACGAGATTGAGGTTTGTTTTTTCCTCAACCATGACACGAGATAATCACCTAGATAGAATGCTTCATCAACACTTCCTACCCAATCTGTATCTGTAAAGTCTTGAATAATGAGATTGTTGCCCTTGGGATACCACAAGCCATATTCTGTTGTGCCCTTTAGATACCAAAGAATTCTTTTGATGATAATAATATGTGATTCTTTTAGTGCTGCTTGGAATCTTGCCACTTGTCCAACTGCTTGCATAACATTTGGATGAGAGGTTGTTACATATAGAAGACTAATAATCATAGATCTGTACAACCTCTGATCCACATCCTTAGATGCGTCATCTATGCTCAATTTGCAACCTGCTACCATCGGAGTAAGGACATGTTTGCAATCTTCCATTTTGAATTTCTTAAGCATTTCCTTGATGTACTTGGCTTGACATATAAATATTCCTTTCTCTTGCTAAGATATTTGAAGCCCTAAGAAGTATGTCAACTCACCAAGTAAAGACATCTTGAACTCACTTTGCATCTTTGTAGCAAATTTCTTACTTAGTTGATCATCATTGCTACCAAAGATTTTATCATCCACATATACCTCAACGATTGTTAAATTATCTTTGTCTATTTGTACGTAAAGGTTGCTATCAATAGTACCTTTCTTGAACCCTTGTTGACGTAGATATCTGTCAAGACGAGCATACCATTCTCTAGGAGCATGCTTGAGACCATACAGAGCCCTCTTTAACCTGCAAACATAGTCTTCTTTTTCTGATAGTAGAAAACCTTCAAGTTGTTCGATGTAAACTTATTCTTCTACTTCTCCATTCATAAATGCTGACTGAACATCCATTTGGTAGACTTTTATTTTTCTTGAACATGCATAGGCGAGAAACATCCGGATGGCTTCCATTCTGGCAACTGGTGCAATTGTTTCGTCGAAATCAATTTTGGCAACTGGTGCATATTCTTTACAGACTACTCTTGTCTTATTCCTGGTAACGTGTAATCCTTCAACTGTCTTGCTTCCCCTGAACTTTTAATGTAACTACCATCTTGTTCAAACTACCTTCCTGTCAATCATAGACTTGTGCCATATACTACTGCATAGACTCCTCTTGTATAAACATTAAGGAGTCAACAAGCCAGATTGTTCAAAATAGTGAGTCACCTAACGACCATCTTGACTTGAGTCATTATCTGAAGCACTGCTAATTCCTCTTGACCTTTTGCTTTTACAAATCCTGAAAGCATGACCACTAAAACCTTGTTATCTGCTTTGTCTTCTTGTACCTGTTTCCTTTTTTAGACCTTCTTATTCCTGTAATCTGGAGCCATGTGCCCATAGTTATGACACTTGAAGCATTCAATGTTGTCCATAGGTGATTCCATTTGATATCTACGAGTGCTATGGCCATAGTTATGGCATTCGAAACATTCCATATTTGGCCCACCTAGCACATATTCTCTTCTGACAAAATCATCGTGGAACCCGTCTCATGATCCTGCAAACTTGCTTCTAGGGTTTTGCAAATAATGATTGTACCTGTAAAAAACTTCACAATCCCTGGCCATATGTCCATAGTTAGCATAGAAAAAGCAATAACCATTAAATAAACGAACATAACTAGAAGATTGCTTTGGTCTTGTTCTTTGGAGTTAAAACATTATTCTTTGGCTTTTCACTTTGATCAACTTCCTTCTTAGAATCATCCTGCGAAGCTGTGGAGTTTGTACCTTCATCAACTGGAGCTTTACCATCTTCAGTTGCCTTCATTTTCACTTCTTCGTCTGTCTAATATTGTAAGTATTCTTTTTATGATCCCTTGAGTTTGTTGATCTCATCACGAGTTGCATCAAGTTCTTCTTGATGCAAGATCTTCTTGAGACCATCTTTTCAAGATCTTCCTTCTTTTTTCTACCTCCTCAACCTGTAGCTTGAGAAGAGTGGTCTTCTCTATTTCTCTGTTGAGAACCTGTATCTGTTCCTTCTACTTCTGATTTTCAATCCCGAGCCTACTTACTTATGTTGAAGATGTTTCTAATTCCTTTTGCTTTTGGTCAATGACAGATATGTATCTTTGATCAGATTCCTTCCTTTCAATTTCTACTTCTTGCATATGTTATGTGATTCTACTAATCTCTGCAAATGCTGTGTCAAGTTCTTGTTGCTTCTGTTGGATTTCTCTCTTCAGGTCTCGCATCGCTGTATTATTGATTTCTTCCAACTTCTTTTGAAATGACTCTTCAATACATTTGTGTTCTTCAACTTCAATTTTGAGTCCTTGAGCTTGTTCTTCAAGAGTATTGGAATGAATCTTATCATTCTTGATCTCTTTTATAAGCTTGATTGCCTCCTTAGAAAATTCTTCTATGGTCAACTCTTCTTCATCATACTCAAAAGGATCTGAGTTTTCAATAACATCTTGGCTTGATTTCTTTGTTGAATAGAGATTATGAAGCTTTTCCCAAAGAGCTTTAGCTATTGAACATTGACCAACTTTTGTTTTCACAAAATTTGGCAAAACATTCAAAATTACATTCATGGCCTTTGAATTGTACTTTTTAGCTCCGTCGGTAGATGTGTCTCCAGAAACAATTAATTCCCATACTCCATGTGCCTGCAAAGATACTTCCATCCTGGATTCCCATATCCAGTAATTATCTGCAACAAAATTAGGGGTTGGTACATAATACTCACTTGCTTGAGATTTTGTTGTACCTGTACCTTCCTTTGAAATCCTTGTAACCCACTTCTTTGACTTTCCCATCTCTATGCTCTAAAAACTAACTTCCAGTGGCTAAGCAATTACTAAAGGAACCAAACTCTGATATTTTGTCATGACGTTCATCAGGATTGCGAATCAAATGGGTTTTCATTTTAGAATCTAAGACTTCGCATAAATGAAGTTATAGCGAAAATGTCACGACCACACCATTTTGGAGGAGATATGAGATTTGTTTTTATAAAGTTGAGAGGGGCTTCTATAGAGAATGTTGGAAGGATTTTAGGAGCTTAAAAAATTGTTAATTATTGACTATTCAATGACCAAAACCAATTATGAGTGCCATTGCACAACCCCATAGGGTTTTAGCCCACTAACTGGGGTTACTAACTTCAAACATGAATATCTCCCAAACGTGAAGAATTACTTGGCGTGCCATATATCAACAGAAACATATCAATGAGTATAATCCATCTAGAAGATCCTTGACTCAAATAGAGTAAGTTGTCAAGTCAAAATTCCCTTGAAAGATCAGGGTAGCCTCTGGTGCTGCTTGGGTTGACATCAATGACAACCTCAGATCCTCTTTTGATCAACCAAAAGGAAGGTGAAAGGTCACATGTTTCATGTGAGGAGAAAATTGAAGGAAAATAGAGGAAATTGAAGAAAATGGAAGCTTCAATGGTAAAAAGGCTTATGAGGACCAGTTCACAACGTTTTTGACAATTTTGGGTGGGAGCTCTCTCTCTATTTTCTCTCTCTCATACTCTTGCACACTTAGAGCATTCTTGGAGCACTCTAGCATTGGATAAAGGAAGGGAAATTAAGGATAATAAATCAAAGGAAGGCAAGGATCAAGCGGGGAAGAGTTGGATCAAGAAACTACAACGAGATTACTTGCAGGTATCGAGTTGCATCTATGATTTCATTTCTAGTTTTGGTATAAATGTGTGTATTTGGTTCTCTTGTTGTCATTGGCATGGGTTTTTCCAAGTGTGATAGTGGTTTCAACCTCGCCTTGCCATTTCTGGATAGCCATGGTGTGACGAGGTTCATTCATTTGGTTGAGATTTGGATTGATGGATGGTTTTGGAATTAGGTGAGGTGGTCTCAGGAAAATTCCCAAGGGCCTAAGAATCCCTTGACCCGTAATGGAAGGATTACGATAAATCTTGAGGGTGAATATGGGAAAATTATTCATGATATTGGTGAAGAAATCTAGAGGCATTTAATCTTGTTTAGTGCCTAGTGATCCCTTGACCAATTTTGGCGAGATTGTGGTAAATATTGGTAGTGTATTTTTTTTGTTTGGGCCTATGAATCCCTTGACTGGTAATGGAGGGATTGTAGTAAACCCTAGTTGCGTAAACGCTTTATTCGGGCCTAGGGATCCCTTGACTAGTTTTGGTGGGATTGCGGTAAATCCTAAGGAAGACCTGGTTGTTTTGGTGTGAGTCCCACATTCATGCCTGGAATATGGCGTCGGGGTGATTGGATGAAAGAAATATTTGGTTCAACCCCATATATGGTTAGGTGGTACGTGGAAGTCCCTGACTTGGTTGGATTTTGCATATGCTAATAAGTGCTCTTTCCTCTTGTATTTTATGAGTAAATGTACTTGTTATGATGTGGTGTTCATGGTTGTTCTATCATTGTTGTTATCCTCGTTATATGTTGGTTATAAGCATGGTTTTATGATTGATTCTAGTTATGGCTCTTATCATGTTTTGATTGGTTATTGAATGCATGACCTAATAGATGTTATCACAACTATTGTGAGAGGGCATTCAACCTTCTTGATGATTTTCATATAAGTATGAGACCCCTATGTTCAGATATGAATTTATAACCTATAGATTACATGTTCACAATGTGCTTGATGAAATGTCTGTCATGGTAAGGTCTGGTTAGGTAAATTTCTTGTCTAATTTTTGTATTAATGGCTTTGTCCCAACGTCATTCATCATTCTTGAAAGTTTTATCAAGTTTTGGGAAAAGGTCTAGATCCTATCTCTAGTAAAATGGCTCAAATTCCAGGGTTGCATACACTGAATTAGGAATTCTAGACTGCATTCATTAGGACACAAGGTTATCCATGCGACTGTAGGGTTATAATCACTAGCTTTCCTTGTTATGCAAGCGACTGGGATTCCAGATCACTAAAAAGGCAAGTTAGCTTAGGGTTATGGAACCTGGAGTGGTTGTTTGGATCTTGGGGGTCCTGTGGCTCACAAGGAAGGTCAATAAATGTTTATTTTGTTGATTCCACTTCCTTAGATATACCTAGGAGGTTGATTCAGATCATAGTATCCCTCAGCTCATTTTTACCCTAGCAGGCCAGTGAAAGTGGGTAAATATGGGAGGGGTGGTTACAGATTGGTATAAGAGAATGGTCCAATGCTTGGACTAGATACGAGGAATGCGTTGTCATGCATGCATGTCAGTTGTATATATGGTTGTTATGAGTGGATTTTCATGGTTATGGTTGTCATGCATGAGGTCATGGTATGCGATTGGTATTGTCATGCATGTTGGTATATTGATGTGATTATGATTATACAGTATCGTGCTAATCTAGACTGATTTTTGAGACGAGATAGCCTCCCTTGGAATTCATTGAGGTATGTTGATTATGTTTATATTTTGGTTTAGCTGACATGGTATACTTGTAGGAAGAATAAGATCAAATATGACTAACAAAATGGGGGATTATAGTTCACAAGATTCCCTGTTAGGTCCCTATAATACTAGTGATTCCCCCATTACTATTGTCATTGTAGCCCTTATTGTTATTGTTGTGCCCCTATTGTCTCCATATTTTTATTATTGTGCCCCATAAAAGCCCACTATTGTTATTTTTGTGCTGTTATATTATTATTGTTATGTCGACTTTGGTTATATTATGACCCCTTAGAATCCTATATATAGAAAAAATGTTTTGTCATTTGTATCATCCAAGAATTGTTCATTTTTGTAATGTAAAGGAGGTTTCCCCCTCAAACAGGTTGATTTCTAAGTCATTGATCTATATTTTATATCTTTTTGTGAGCTGGTTTCATAACATTTGGTATAGGAGCTTTGGATTCTAGGGTTTCACTGCTCCAAACAGGTTATCATGGAATTTTCACTATACCTTTTTTTTGTGATGTTTAAGAATCTAAAACAAAAACCCATTTGAGCTGAAATCTCTCTTAACCTCGGGTCCAAATTTCAGATCTTTTCTAGCTATATTTTTTGAGATATGATCCAAGGAAGTTAGGGTTTTTGCAAGATCCCGAATTATATCTCAAACAGGTGACCTGAGGAAAATAATCGTAATTTTTTTTTGAGCATCAAATTGAAATTTCATAAGAAGTTAAAGAAAGATGATAGACTATAGTTTTCTGTGTATCAGTTTCAGGTCCTAAGGTCGAAACGGTGACACGTGGAACTTCGTACAAGTTCGCTCTACTGAACCAGTCTATAATCAGGTCATCGTGGGAGATTTGGCATAACTCTTCCTTGGAGAATCCAATATTGATCATACTTGCGGGGTTGGAAAGAGGACTCCGAGGGCTACTGCAAGAAGAAATTTCAGACCTTGGAGATCTAAAATTACAAAGATAAAATAGATTCAATATCGAGCTCCTATAAAGTGAAAAAAAGTGTAGTTTTTTTTTTTTTGCATTAGTTTGGTTTGAAAAATTAAATTGAAGGAATTCAAAGGGCATAGTCAAGCATTATTATCATTAATTGATGCCCTGAAGAAAGAAAATTGAAACACCTAGTAAGCAACCTAAAATCTCTAGCATGACTCATGAAGAAGAGGAAGAAATGCAACATATATCAAAATTGCGAGACCAAGTGCAACAAAATTCACTCTAAAAAAAAGTAACAGAAGCTTAGATGGATGGTTTAAAGAAAGACGTAGAAGCTAAGATGAATGGCATGGAAGCTAACATGGACGGTTTAAAAAATGTTATGGAAGCTAAGATGAATGATGTGGAAGCTAAGATGGATGGCGTGGAAGTTAAGATGGATGGTTTAAAGAAAGGCATGGAAGCTAAAATGGAAGATTTGAAGACAAATTTGACAAAGTTTCTATAAGAAATGCTTACTAATGGCGAAAGGGTAGTAAAGGAAGCACATGATGAGAACAAAATAAATTTTAATCATGAATTCATAGACTCTATCTTTGGATCGAAGACCTAACATGTTCCAAAGATCAATATGAGGAAGTTTGATGGTAAGGATCTTGCAACATGGATACTACAGATGGAGCAATATTTCGATCTCCATAATGTGCAAAACACACAAAATGTACGCATTGCAACTTTATATTTGGAACCAAATAAGTTTGTATGGTATCGATGGATTTTCTCTCGTAAAATTTTTTTCGCTTGGGCAATTTTTACGGATGAAATGATAGCACATTTGAGGATAATAAAGCAACACTTTTTTTAGCCAATTGATAAATCTCAAACAAAAGGGTTCAATGATGGAGCAAATTGAGGACTTCCAAAAATTGAATATAAGGGTAAAAGATATTCCAGAGGAGCATAGGATTGATGTGTTCATAGGAACTTTAAAGGATAACATCCAACATGAGGTTCACTTTTGGGAACCTGATCCATTGGAGAAGGCATTCAGGTCGGAAAGAAAAATGCGAAGCAAAATTATGGCAACAAGGAAGCCTAGCACTCACAATTATAAAGATGGCAATGTTGTTTCCCCTAGCCTTCCACAACCTGCAAGATTAACACCACAATAATTGGAAGAAAAAAGAGAAAAAGGGATTTGTTACAGTTGTGATAGCAAATACACTAAAGGTCATAAGTGTGCTGAGAATAAATTATTTTACATAGATTGTGAAGAGGAGGAAGAAAAGGAACAAGAATGTAAAAAGAAGAGGATATACACTAGGAACAAACCCTAGAGAAAGCATAAATGAATCTGAACATATCTTGTAATGCATTGGCCAGAATTACCACTCCTCAAACTATCGAGATAGAAGGGCATATCAAGAATAAAAAGGTAATAGTGTTGATTGATTCGGGAAGTACCCATAATTTAGCCAAGGAATCAAATTGCTTCCTATATCTAGCACCAAAGTGTCAAGTGATGGTTGCAAGTGGAGGAACCATAAATTTCTCTGGAAAGTGCCATAATATCAAGCTATCAATGGGATAATAGGTATTGAATAGTCCAATGCTTTCCATTCCAATGGGTGGTACTGATGTTGTACTAGGAGTCCAATGGTTACAATCCTTGGGTACAATAGATTTTAATTTTCAAGAAATTTTCATGAATTTTTGTTCTGAAGGAAAGGAAGTTGAATTAAGGGGTATTGTAGGGAAACTGGGAAAGACAATCAGCTCTAACAGAATGGCAAAGCTTCTAAAGAAAGAACAACGAGGCATAATTGCATAATTATGTTCACTAGAGGTTCCCACATCAAAATCATCTATTTCTCCAGATCTCCAAAAAGTCTTGGACAATCATTCCAAGGTATTTGAGACTCCCAAAGGCCTCCCACCTATTAGCGATCATGATCATGCTATTCATTTGATTCCAGGAAGTGTTCCTCCAAACATTAGGCCTTACAGATATCCCTATGCCCAAAAGAGTGAA